>RDPX01000067.1:403914-433539 GCA_003991215.1 Morbakka virulenta
TTTCTAAGGCTTCCAACATATCATCGACGTTCCACTCCATGTGATTTGTGCCAAACCGGATCATGTTATTCCTCAACGACTGTGGTACTTTATCCATAAGCACAGGAACAACAACACTTGAGTAAGATCCTTTCTCAACTCCTTGTGCCTCCAATGACCGGAAATGAGTTTCAATTTGATCTCTCAAATGACGTAACATCTCCACGTTGTTTTCGCTGAAAACTGGGGCCAAGTTAATTAGCTCATTAATGTGTGCTCTCTTAATAGCTCCTGGCCTCGCGTATCGTTTAATCAGAAGATTTATAGCTGCGTCATAATCTGCCTCTGTCATGGAAAATCCTGTAACCACGCTCTTTGCTGGTTCCTCCAAATAGCATCTCAAATACTCAAATTTTTCGACTTTGGCAAGATCTTGATCGTCATGAACGGCGTTCTTAAAACCATCCCAAAACTCAGCCCATTCGGCAACCTTCCCAGTGAACTTTTTGAGCTCCAGCTTGGGTAATTTTACTTTTCTACTACAAGCTGCAATTTGACTACCAGCGGAACTTATCGACTCTTTCAATTTACTCCTTTCCGAAGAATGACTTTTCTCCTCTGCTCTTGAACTAATCGAAACGTTACAGCCATTTTGTTCAATTCCTTGTAGGGCATCTCGATTAATACTAGTCCGTATGTGACCTCTTCCATTACTTCACTTGCCTCGGTGGCTTCTTTATCGCAGTCCTTCTAATCATCTCCGTTTTCGATCATTAAATTTAGAATTTTATCGTCCAATTCTTTGATAATATTTTCTTCCCCTTGTAAGTCCATCTGATATTGTTTTAACTTTAATCTACAACGATCATCAGCTTCTGTGTCCAAGTAGTTACTTATCTTGTTCAATAACCTTGTTGTGGTCCCACGGTGACTTTTACGCTTTTTTCTCAAGTTTATGATGCCTTCCATTCTGTAAAATCTACTCTATCCTAGGTTCGGTGGACCATATGTGGCGAAATCAACCCGCCTATTCGCTAGTTCAGGATACAAAAAATCGAAGTTACAGAAACAACGCAAAAAGTCGACCTACTTGGTTTTCAACATATCATTCCAGTATAAAAACGTGCTACAACATGTAGGCACACGCTTGTTTAAGCGACAACTAACTCTTTATAAAGGTTACAACTTTACAATCATTAAAATATCAACCAATAAGGAAAAAGAATAACAGGAAATAAGTAAGATAACTTTACAATAAATTTTCCCGGCAGCACAGCCCGCCCGGACTTGAAACTTCTTCAAGATCCGTGTCTCGAGGCATTTGCGGAAATAATAGCCACAGCACGAAACAAAAGAAAAACACGATGAATGAACTTACCTAAAATGATTCTTAAATGAATGAAACTTATTTTCTATCATAAAACTGTAACGCAAAGACAAATGCCGCAGGGTTTTCCTAACAGTCATAGAATCCGATAATGATGAAAAATTAAATTACTTGCTGAAAATAGCTGACTTCGCTGAGTCCATGAAGAAAACAACTGGTAGTAAAAGAATGAAATCATTAACTATAGACACTGCAAAAGCAATTTCCCACACATGTAGAGGTTTAGTTAACATGACAAAATATCTCCTTTCAACGACTCATTCTTTCGTAATGCTTGGGATTTTTTACGACTGATCCTCTTGAAAAAATGTTTTCAAAGTTACGTCAAGGTTCAGGTGGGACATATTTTATAACTGTACAACAAGTTTTGGAGAAAGTGAGAAAGATCAAAAAGCTAAGCTATTTTTGCAACTTGATATCGATGTTTATAACAAAGCTAATGCTGAACACAATTGTGATAAATGCTCCTATTTACCTGATGATAATTGTTCAGAAATAATTGAAAACATACATACGATGGAAGAATCACTACCTCATGATGTAAATATGAGTATTGTGTATATTAGTGGATATGTTTCTCGAAATACTGAAGAAATGCCATCAGATACATACAGTTATTATGATAAATATGGTGATTTTACAAATTCAATTAATCGTGGTGGTCTCAAAATACACCCAGATAATTATTGTCAGTTATGTTTATTTGGGTATGTTGTATTTCATGAAGTTCAAAACAAAACTTATAGAAAATCATTTACGAACGTTTTAATGTTATTGTCTGATATGTATGGACTAAATGTGGAATGAAAGCATGGTAACACTTTCTCAAACATACTTTTAAACAATACTAGTAAACGTTTTACACCAAGATCATCGGTAGAACCAAAACACAATTTGCTAAAGTTGGTATTAGTAAACCACAACAAAATAATTTATTTATTATTTATCTGCGTTAAGTTCATTTATGTAAATACTGTATATATCATCATGTTTTTATTTTTCAGGAAGAAGCTTATTTTGAAAAAAATGTATGGGTTTGTGTCCCAAAACCTTACTATAATCTTTACATTGATGAACTTCTTAGACATTTGACCTAATTTTGATGAAAGTGTAGGATTTAAGCCTTTTTTCTCTCAAAATCTGTTAATATCCATTTTAAGTTACCCGCCTCCAGCTCACGTCTTCAGTCGCATGTCTGTTAGGCCTGTTAGTTAGAGATCGCCATGTGTGAAGGGTAAAATCTTCTGTTTACCATGATAAAGTCACGCCTTAATCAGTTCAGTGCTTCTGGTAGTGGCAAGGTTCCTATGGTTCTCTTAAAGGAGTGTGTAAATGTTACCGTCTTTGGTCTCTGAAGTTATTCAGTCTTTGTCTTTTTGAGGGGTCCTTTTCATCTTGTTTGAAGATGTCTTATGCCATTTTAACTTTTAAGCATAATGGTGAATTGCCTGATATAAAAACAAATATCTCCTATTTCGTTTTCCTATGGTTTTTATTAAGGTCGTCAAATTGCTTTTCAGCGATAGGCGGATTGAGTTTATTGATACTCTCTAAGTGTCTTTGTTGATTTTCCATGCGGCTTTTGCGGCAGTTTTTGTACTACTGGTCTCCTGACTTTTGTTACAGATCTCATCTACCGCCTAACAGATAAAATAGCTAAGTGTCGTGCTGTACCTTTGGATATCTGCACGACCATGTATGGCATTTTTATTTACTCGGAGGTGTTAAGTCAATGATGATTTTTAAAAGATATTTGTGATCTTCTGATTGTTTTTTTGTGATCATTGTATGCCAACGACTTCAGAGTGTTAATTTTAGGTAATCTATTGATGTTGATGTTCATGATGAAATGCCCATCAATACATCAATAGTTAAACAAGCATTTATCCTTTTTGAAAAGAACTAATCGACCGTCCTTATCATTTTCTTGAAATTGGACAGAGCAGTCAAAAAGATTGCCACAATGAATCTTCTTTATCTTTTTTTCTTGTCTGAAGAGTATAGACTTATAAAGTAGGGTGGGTTTTCTGTTGTTACAAAACCTTATTCAAATTTTGTAGCTTTTAGTCATTTACACAAAATCTTTTTTATTGTATCTATATCTGCTCTCTTGATTGCATGCAAGCATAAAATTCAACGCCAGCAGCGAAAGAAACGCTTATGCCACTCCTTCCTGATAGAGACCATGATAGGATTGGTTCAAGTTCTTGCAATTTTCTCCTTGAAAGGAGAAATAAATATAAAAAACAGGTTAAGCTGAAAAGCCCTTGGACACTACCTGTTAATTGTAAACTTCTGATCAGCGCTTTCTTTCCTGTCATACCATACCTATCTTCCTCCCTCTTTTTACCGGTAAATGCTCCGAAATCCACGTTCTCGTTCTGATTTAGCTCTGAGAACATGTTTTCACTTTTCTGTGACATGCCTAAAACATAGCTGCAAATTTTGCTTGGTTTTTAAATGAGGATTGTGAAACAATGGGTTGCGCTACCCAGTTTTTTTCTCTTTTCTATATGTGTGTGTGGGGAGGTGGGGGGAGCAGTACAGCAGTTGGAAACAAGTTAAGAAAAACAAAGAAAACTACATGAATAGCTCCATTTATACTTGGACACACCATTTTGACATACTAAAAGTCGGAACAAATTGTCAGATTTTCATTTCAAAATAGGAACTGAGGATGGATCTGCAATGAATGTATTTGATCTTGATAATCTTGGCATTTTCTGAAGAACATCTTGCAAATAAAGGTGTCTGGAATTCCGGTCAACCTGAAAATCCGACCGGAATTCCCTATTTTACTAAAATTCGGCTCCGGCCCGATTTCGAAAAAAATATGCAGAATCTTCACAGTATTTCTTAACACTGATAAATAAAAAAATAATAATCCAAGAAACAGCTGAAAAAGTGATATAAAGGCTTTTAATCTTTGATCTTCACAGGCTAGAGTATGTCCACAGTAAACGTAAGAGGGCTCGAAATTTGGTATTCTGCTGGGTTTCTCACCATTGCCAATTCTTTTCAAAATGCCACCAACTTCGGAAAAAAATTTCTCTGAAACTACGCTGGACGCCAGTGTTGGGCAAATCGTGTATGCTAGTTTTGCAACATGAGAAAATACTGTATGTTATTGTCTCCACCACAAAAAACTGTATCAATCACAGCTATAATGAGGTAGTCTTCCATTTCTGCAACACTGACGGATAAAAGGATCTTAAGGTCAAGAATCTCTTCGTTTATTCATTGTAATTCACCTGTTAACATCTCCTCTTCACTTTTGCTGCTCCTACTAGCTTGTGAACCTGTCTCCAACTCGTTTCTTTCTAACTTCATCCGGATGCAATGAAAAATCTAGGTGAATTTCTTCTTGTAGAGACTGAGATTGAGATTTATCCTTTTTAGGATTTGGAACATCAGCGTCCTCATTTTCTTTGGAAGGACCCACTGTTGCTATGTTTGTAAGTTCTTTCAAAGTATTGTTTTCCGCTCCTAAATGGATTCGGTGGCATATTTCTTTTCTTAAATCTGAGACCCAACGCTCTGCTCGAAAATTACGTTAGAAAAAATGGCTGAGGCAATCTCCAAAAGTAGACAATGAATTGGATTGGAAAAGAAATGTGGCAACACCCGGTCTTATATTGAACAGGTGTGACATCATTTCAAGAGAGCCAGTACTTTTTAAAAATATAAACAATAGTGTCTAAGGAATTTTTTGCGATTCTAAATAAATTTTGGGAATATTCTAAGAAAGTTTACTTGAAGCAAAGTGAATTGCCTCTTTTCAAAGGACGTAAGATGTTAGACGTAGTGTAAAAAATCCGGTAAATTCCGGTCTGACATTCCGAATTGAAGCCGGAAGTTGCGGTTGCGGCCGGAAGCTTCAAATTCTTTAGAGCTTAAAAGAAAGTTTGATATAGCGACTCAGCTTGTGTTACTGTCTTGTTTAACTTGGCGTTTTGATTATGCAGCAAAAATATAATATATATGATGTAATATTCTGTATATAAGGGAGAACTAAACTATTTATGATCAGTCGATAGATGGAAACCTAAAGAATTGTTAATGTCATGAAAATTCCATGCTTGTGAATTTTACTGGATTTTTGCACATGTTGTAGTTGCGTTTCCAAGTACATAAAATTGAAAACAACTTGTAAAGGATCGTTTATTTTCAGGGTTGCACTCAAAAATGAGAAAACACCGTGTGCATTTGTCTTTCAAGGCAGAAAAGTGTGTGTATCGCCGACGAACAAATCCCAAAAGTATTTTTACTCACCAAGGTTCTTCGTGCTAATCGCTGGATTCAATGTATGTCCTGTGGCAGTTAGGAGCATTTGTAAGTCTAATATTAACATGGAGTTACCCAATGCTGTGAACGTAAACATAAAGGAACTTTGCTAATACTACTAATACAACTAATACTATCGAGGCGCGCATTAATATCTTAGGTGGTCTCTTTTTGACGGTTTCAAAAGGCACAGTACACAAAAGTACACTCAGTGAAAGTACGTAATTGATGCATAAATATCTAAGGAAACCTTTAATCTTTTCAAGAGATGCTTTTACATATGGTACAGCTGCTTTCCTTAATCAGAGCATTGCTGATGGTTGAGAGTAGCCTAACGCTCAAGCTTTGCGTATCTTGACCACGACAGAAGGCAATTATGCCAAGATTGAAAGTGAGAGTTTAGTTAACATTTCTGAGGTAAAAGATTTTTATTTGTTTCTGTATGGTCATCAGTTTATCTTAGTCATTGGCCATGAACCCTTACAAGAATTTTGTAGTTCCAAAGGAGGTATCTTTCCCTGGCGATTCCTCAAACTTTGCATTGGGTTCATATTCCTCTACCTTCCCCAGAAGATAGGGATTCTGATGAAAATTTTATGCGTCACAATATTGTTGACTCATTATCAGTCACAGCTTGGCAGGTTGGCACACGTATTGCAAAAGACCCTTTACTTTTAAGTGTTCATGAATTGACATGCTTGACTGGGTATCAGGCTGCCATAATCCTTTAAACCGGATTTTTGGGTATGTCGTTATGAGTTAACAATTAAAGACAATGGCTTAATTTGGGATCGTCATGTTATTTTACCGGATTATTTTCATCAGTTGGTTTTCTGTTGCAATTTGCATCTGACAATGGTCGCCAGTTTATTGCTGCTGAGTCCCAGCACTTCCTGGTAGCAAATGGAAATCAGTAAATGTTTAGTCCACCAATGGATCCTGCAAATACTGTCATGTTTAGTTAATAATGTATAGTTTTGGATCATTTTCAATTAACTTTCCTTTACCTTTAAACTGGCATCTTTTCTTTTTACTTATAAAGAACCACATTCTTCCATTCATTCACTTGAAAGTGTACAGTAGAAGTAGTCACCTATTTTAGTCAAACCCAACTTTAAGACCAAGTTCGAGTACCTTGAGGCCAAGGAGGTGCTTCCAAACATTACCATCATGGTGGCAAAAGCACTGCTCTAACCTTTGATCTGTATCAACTAGAAAGGAAGGGGAGGAAAGGGATAAAGGATTGTACAACAATTCAAATTAAAGAAAGTACAAAGTAAGAATGCCAGGAAATCAAAGAAGACTTGTTCACACTGATCATCTAATACCAAATGATGCACGTACAAGTGCAGAATTGGATTCAGCCACAGACACAATCACGATACCCCTAGTAGTACTAGTACCCCAGATACCTAAGAAATAATCTCACTAGATCCATTATCATCACCTAACGATTTATGCAGCCCTCGTATCGCGCCTTCCTCACCTCTAACATCAAAGGACACTACCTCAGTCAAACATTGGGGCCAATTATTTCACCTACACCGCCACAGGCAAATGCTTGAAATAATATTTGATGCTGGAATTTTGAGGAGTCATGTTGCCCCAGACGGGGTTCTCATCCGCGACCTTCTGATTACCAGTGAGAGACTCAGCTGCTGAGGTACTGGAGACCTTGCTTTTTAGGACAGAGCATTTGGAAAATCATGGCTTTGTAAATGAAATCACTATACGCAGTTTGCCCAGTTCCGTCAAATCTGAAGGCTTTACCTAATATACTCACAATAGTTACAAAATCAGACCGTATTGTGGAGCCTTGTAAAACATTTGGTTAATTTTGAGTAAGCCTCATGTTTTAACTTAGGTTTTTGGTTATGTAACAAAACAGAACGATGTAATGTGATGCAATGTTCTGTACATACAATCGTCCTTCACCCTCTGTACCTGCTTCGTTTACTAATCTTTTGTGCAACAGATACGTTTTTCAAGGCATCAATGAAAGCAAAACAGTATTGCAGAAATTTGTTAAGGAAGGTGGAACTTTGACCTTTGCATTGTCAAAAGATGGGATTGCTGACCCTTTGGGCACGGAATAAAAGATAAATGAGCTTGTCAGGCCATCTTCATTTTTGATAAAAATGCCTTTCATTCAAAGGCAAAAACAAAATTTAAGATTTTATTGACACTTAACATGATCAGCTTATTTTGTTTAAATGTTGCAATAATGAGTGGGAGAGTACCCCATGGATATCCTGCCTTGACGAGATGAAACCAATATTATTTTAGAAGACAAACAACTAGATTTTTTAATAAACAACACTGATAAAGTTATTTTAAAACAAATTTTGTTTGCAGTCAAGTATATTTTCAGGGCGTGGTCAGAGTAAATCCCACTTGGGTCTTAATCAACAGCCCCAGCAATTTGGAAACTAGCCAGAATTTTATCCAGATCCGCCCACACAAGACAACTTCAGTTTTTACATATTTGAAGAAACAATAAACAATGTCATTCAATTCCCCTTGTGGTTAGAGATACAACAGGGAATATAAAAATGATACAGAAAATTTGGTTGTTATCTGTCCACAAGTTACTGAACGCTCTAAGTATTGCAAATGAATAAACCTTCGGAACATTTTTCCCATTTTTGGATACAGAATCAATATACACAACCCAACAATTGATTTTTTTGTGTCCCATTTGTTAGCAAGGAATCTGATATTGTTTTGGTCAATTAACACATGCTGGGGTTTTAAAACTTTTATCATCTTATGAGTCGGCCTTTTCTTGTGATGAGTACAGTATGACTAACATGGCAGTTACCATTCCCAGCACATTAACGTAACATTACTGTGAACAAATCAAACTGGAGAAAGTTCTGGTTTCTTTCATTCTCAATTGGCCTTTGGGATGTCATCTTCTATTTCCTATAAAAGTATCCACTGCTCAGTTTTAATTGATGAGGTTTGTTTTACATCTTGTTATGGTAAAAAATGGTTTTGGTTCAGAGATCGAGAATTTCATAACAATAATGTTGTCACAGCCAACAGAAGTGTGGAATGTGTTGAGCTCATGTTAATGATTCGATCAGCTAGTGAATACTCAGATAGACGCTGGCGGTCTAACATTGGAAATTTAAATAGGGGATCTTTTTGGTGGTAAATTAATATTCCAAACTAGGATTAGACGACCCTCCTACTAATATTTTTATTGCAATTACTGGTTTTTCTGATATTAACAGGAGGGTAGTAGTCTTGCTGGCTCACTCGCAACTTGGTCTTTCTTACCAAGGCGGCTCCTAACTATACAGCTCCTAAAGATATTTATTGCACGTCCCTCACCATTAGGACTTGGCACCCACATGCCTCTATTCTCTCGTGGAAAGGGATGGTTGGTTTAGAGTGCCAATGGGTGGATCTTGGGCAAGGTTGCTAAAGACCTCCAATCCTCAATATCAATCCTTTCTCTTATCTGCAATACCAAGTGGTCCAATATACTTAGTGCTTCATCTTGAGTTGTCCCAGAGTCACCCCTCCTCTTTCTTCAGGAACTTTCTCTTCAGTATGCTCTTCCAAGCGCTCACAATTCTTTTTAAACTTTTATTACTTGTCATGTTTAAATATCTCTTGCTATTTTATGTCAAGTAGCTCACCTTCACCCATCCACTTCAACTACTGCCAAAAGTGGCCATGGTTCATTTGTGTGCTCCATTAGAGTCACACTTGGTCACCCTCTCCCTCCCATTCTACATGTGACTGATCTTGAGTTGATGTTGGTGGTTTTGTAGGTCATGTTCAGTGGCCATGGTAGAATAACCTGGAATCTTGTTGAAATTATCAACAGAATTTGATGGGCCAATTCCGGCTTCACAAAGAAACAACAATTCAGGTGTGGTCTCATGTAAATGAATTTCAGCCTCTGGAAAGTTAGAACGGAGACCCTTAATGTTGGTAAAGCAGATCTGATAGTAGGAGTCCACGTTAGAAGTTGAGAAGCTGGGTTTGCACTTATAATTTGCTTGAGAAAACGTGATTGTAGAAATATGTGGAGGAAGTCAGTAGATGTTTTATAAGCAGACACAGAGAGAATAAATGAACTATCTTTGAGAACCATTGAAGATAGAAGAGCCATAGCTATTCCTATTAATATGACATCAAGAGGCCCCACCGAAAACTACTGCATGGTCCAGACTCCATTTACAAAATGGCAATACAGCAGCCCCGATATTATACAACTGCTGATAGAACAGCCTCCTTGGGAGTTACTCCAAGGTTCGGATCCCTGTACTATCAGGCGGATAACGTCAACCAAGGTAAACGTTTACCTCCAGCACCCTTATTAGTGATATGTTGTCAAAAAATGAAAATCCCCATAGCATCTCCACATGCCACTCACAATAAACAACTGGTTTGTGTTGGCTCTGTTCTTTTGTTTTTAAAACAACTGAATAAATCAACTTCTAACCCTTCTAAATAAAGATTCAAAGTACAAAATCTGGTCAATTTTCTTTATCATGTCCAAAATTTAACATGTCCTCATTTCCAGAATCCATATTACAAGTATACGACTCTGCTTTTGTAGGGAGGGCTTTATATTTTCATTGTTTTTAACAGTATTTTTGTCGGTTCCACCTACGTCCTAGCGATACCGTTCTGTGCAAAGACAGCTAAAAGCCTTAATATTTTCCAAAAGAGGAAACGTTTTTGCATTTTCTCTTCTAAAATTTGTTCCTTAGGATAAAATCCTTTCTCTCAGAGATTGAAAGGGAAGTTATTAAATGGTATTTGTAACCTTTCAACACCTTGTTATCAGTGTAAGCTCTTTTTGTTACACGTTTGTAGAGTTTGCATTAAAACTTGACGTCGTTTACGTTAAGCTGATAGTCAGCTTTGAATTTCTGGTCAAGTAGCTACTATATATTTTCTTGTTTTAACACCATTTTCCCGAGTAACTGAGGCCCAGACGGTGCCCTAAAGAGGGACTTGGTTTTGGCAGTGAGGAATGTTTTGGCCAAATGCCCTTCCTGACGCCAATCAATGGCTTTTTTTTGTAAAGTTCTCAATTCTTTTCGTCCTGTCAGGGAATTGAATTGTTAGTCCAGTTGCACCGTAAGCAAGAGGTTACGGTACAAATGCACTAACCATTATGCAACCGCTCCCAATTACCCACTACATATTACAAAAGTATAATTTACATTACAGAAAACCGAATTTTTTTTCAAGAAACGCCCAGAGGCAAATAAACGCAGCCATCTAATAAACTCCGCCTTCTAATGATCACCGAAGATACCAAATAGCGCACAGCTGCAAAGTCTGCTCTTTTATCCTCCATCAATACCAAAAAAGTTTTTTTCTTAATAGTAGCGAAGACAGTTGAATTTATTATTTCAAAGAAGGGACACCTTGTTCAAGAGGTAATTATTTGTTAAGAGATCAGCTTTGACTTTGAGAAGAGATAATACTAATAGAGAATCCGTTTCAACCAACGGATTCTGATAAAGAGCATAAAGCTGAGACATTTCATTTTTCGTTTAAGACAACGATTAAAACATTGATGTGGAATTTTAATAGACTTATTTTGTTGTACTTATTTTTTATCAATTAGAAAATAACATTTTGTTTGAAGTAAACACCATGACAATAAGCCTAAAGGTTTGATAAATGCTGGGGCATTTATTAGAAAAAATACGGTATACGTTATAGTATAGAAAATGAAGGTGAAGATCTATCCATTTTATGACCCAATTATCTATTGTACGCTAGTAATGGCTTGATTTGATTTCTGTGGGCGCTGGGCTTTCCGTTAGTGTCGATGACGTTGCGCGTCAAACGTTTGCACTGTTTTCTGTTTTGAGTATTCCTCATGGCTCTCTATGGACTGGCGTTGGTCCATGTTGTGATGTCGTCAGCCCATGTCCCTTTCCCTTCGACTGTGCCAAACAACTCTGTATTGACTAGGCAATCATCATACATGCAGAAAATGCACTGAATGAGGCCAAGCTTTCTTGACACGATTTTCAATTTCAGGCGTTTACCTGCAGGTACATGACTCATAACATGTAATTTGTGATGCGGTCAAACCATCTAATGTTAAGCAGACATCTATAGCAGTGAAGATTAAAGGCTTCTAGACTGCACCAGTCTTTGGCTCAAAGGTGCCATATTTCCCATGCACACGGAGGAAAGCTGAATACATAGGAGCAAATAATCCATGTTTTAGTTACCAGTGTGTTGTCCTTACTCCTTTAGATTTTGCCAAACGCATCAAATTCAGGATCTCATTTCAGTGGTACACTTGCCATCTATTGTGATTCGACTTACAAGTAGTCGAAAGGCTAGACTTTCTTAACCTGTCACTTTGGTCTTGACGACATTGATCTAGCAATAAAAAGATGTAAATACGTAAATTGTAAAATATATATTGCTCTTAAGTTAATTTCTGTTGAGGGTTTGGAGCTTTCTTAATAGCATCTACTTTAGTTTAAACGGGTCGCATGGGTTCTTTACACAAAAAGGTCCAAGGCACTGTAATTCAGATTTCAAAAAATTAACACCTTGTCCTATTGAGTTTGGCATCATACTCTTTAAACCATTCAAAAACTTTTCGAGTTGTCCCTCTGAAAGGGTACATCATTGGATTTTATTTCCTGATCGACCATTCTGTCACCAAATTGTTGCTTATTCCAGACAATGTCTGCCAGTTTGTATATTAAATCCACCCTCCTAGTAAGGTTTGTCCAAGATGCCATTTGCATTCAAGGTTAATAAAAAACAGGTGACGTATGTGCCTTAAAATAGGCAAGAAAAAGGCTGTGGAGCTTAGTTTGCTTTCTTTTATGAAGCACCTAGACTATTGTAAAGAACAAGCTCCTTATTCTCCTTACAAGGAGAGTGTGTAAGGTGGGCTGGCACGAAATACACAAAAACTGACACGGCATATAGTATGGTTGGCCAAAATCTTTGCTCCCTGTCTTTACTTCAGCAATTTTAAAAGCAGGTATCCGTTTACTGGCTAGTAAAAAAAAGGACGGTGTTTGCTGATAGACCCCAAATCGAAAAATTGGAAAAGGGGAAATCCACTCTTTTGAAAACAATCGTAAGACTTGTCGGTGTAAACAGATTTTTTCCTTTCACATATATCGCCCGTACCTTGTCTTGGGGTATCTGCAATAACCATTAAGTCATCGCTCCTCACAAAAGCTCAATAACTAGTTTCCGACCGTTTAATTTCTGACAAAATGATCATCAGACTTGACTTAGTGCGACACCACCAAGGCCATTTTCCCACTTGCTATTTACCATGCCTCTCCAGTGTTCTCAGTTTCAGCATATTTGTAGTTGCTTGAGGCTGTAATCCATCACTGCATTGATTAATGAAGCATGTTTTCCGTCAGCTTCTCCCTCTCTTCTTGCAGAAATCGGGTGTAAAGGTTCCTTGACAGTTTTTGTTTTGGTGCAATCTGCACACGTGTCTAAGCCATGTAAGTACCCACATAAGATATATATGAGCATAATTACAGCTTTTGTTGAAAATCGTTTGTTTGAGAAATCGTTTCGATGAGAAATAAAATACATCATATCCATTGGATTAAGAGAGTCAAGGAGTTTGTTTATGTTTGACGTTGTGGTAACCTTGGTAATCTGCTAATAGACTGAACCACTCTTTTGAGGCCCAAGAAAATAAACACTGAAGGGAGAGAGAGAGAGAGAGAGAGAGAGAGAGAGAGAGAGAGAGAGAGAGGGCCAAGACGTAGCCTGCCTCTTTACCAAGTATTCGGTGTCATACTTAACTTAATATATTTCAATTACAATACAAAGTTAAAGTTGTTCAAATTTAATTGAAAATGAAGTAGCCACGAACAGTAGGCACCTCATTTATGAACATTACAGAAGATAAAAATACAGTTATATAATTAAAATATACATATAGAAGAAAACGTCGTTATAAAACTTATAAAGTGAGAAAGCTATGGAGGAATTTCCAGTTTTTTGGATTAGCTAAAAGTATAAAAATAGCCTTGTCTAAACAATTGCTTTTTGTTAGAAGGAATGTTTCTCACACCTTATTTCCTACTTACCTTATACGAAACTTGCCAATGAAACCTGCGACGATATTTTTAACGAAAGATTTATTAGAATATACTTTTAATTAAAAAGGAGGGAAAATACCATTTAGGCTGATCTATTTCTAAGCTTCGAGTTGGTGTTTTTTGAAAAGAAATTACAGCCTGTAGATTTGAAAAGTGGGCCCAATTAGGAAAACAATAAAATTATGTAAAATAGAAAAGCAGCTGGTTGTTAGAATTGTTATCTCTAAACAGCACTTAACTATATTGTAACCTGACAACTCTTCGTTGAATAATGAAAAAGTAAGAATGAGAATAAAACTTATACCTGCCTATGAAACTGTCTACAGCAGTAGAAAAAGATTTTAATGTTTTCCATGCTATTCGTTTACCCTTTCCAAAAATGCAGATGCTATATCATACACAGTGAATGTTAACTATTCAGGCAGAGCCGGGCAAACATTCCTTCTGAGATCTAAAGTGTAGTTATGGATGAAAGCCATATTAAATGTATACCATGGCTAAACTCAATCCATAGTTATCGTAATCCAAGCTAATGAAAAGACCCAATTGTGATGACCACCATATCTGTATTAACTGTTTTAATCGAAACGTCTTGGTGACCTGTTGCTAAGTGAGTAAGTAAGTTTTTATTTGCCACAAACATAAAATGAAAAATGTTTTCAAATGTTTAAAAAAAGAAAGGCCGAGAAAATCAATAAATTACAATTTAAAGTTAATTTACAAACTTTTGTACGAATTAATACTAAAAAGAATGTTGCATAAAAATATTACAATTTGAATTAAAATAAAAATAATGACAAAAAAAAATCACCCCAAATTGAAGTGGCAGGGATAACATTAAAAGGTCAAACTGACCTTATTTCCATAATTGTCCCTTCAGAGGTGATGAGAGATGCTTGACATTTAAGAACACCCTTGAGTCCAACACTTTGTTACAACACATTGTCATGTGTTTTCACCGACTGCTACTGACGGAAATATGACACCCTCGTTTGTAACTATGACTATTTCCCCCTCGTATCTTTTTGTTTTTATCTTCTCAGTGAATTAGAAGTTGTGGTTTTCATGCCCAAAGAGTTGTCAGGTTAAAATCTATTTTGTCCATCACTTCTCTGTGCCTGATGAACAAAATGGAATGTATTCAGAAAAAAGCAAGGTCTACTGTCTCGAGAAGGCAAATGAACTCTTTGTAGAAAGAAATCAGTTTCAAAATCCACCGTCTCGCCTGAACATCCTCTCTATTATCTAGTATAAGTGGCTTCCAGTGGGGCTGTTGGCAAGTGGAGCACTGCCCCACTTGATGTAATTTAAAGCGTTTTTAGTGTATCTTTAATTTCAGGCAGGTCTATCTAAGGTAAAGTAGTATAAAATTCAACTACCTTATGCCTTATAACTTTGGGTAGATTTGAGGAAAATAATATAACAAAAAGTGCTGAAAAAATAATAATGAAATATAATATCAAATAATAATAATTTGTCCTGCGTAAGACTTTAAACTACATCCGGTTGTGGAGTTTCGACGTGGGAGAATGAGGTTGCTCTTTGTCACAACTACCTCAAGGTCACCCTTGAGCAAAGTGTAACACTTGCCAGCTCTCCCCGAGACCGTATTGTACCGGGTTGACGTTCGGCGGGGTAAGTCTGCCTCATGGCCAGTGGTATCTGGAAATATTAGTTTATACTACCTCAGGGGAATCATGAAGCTCTCTTTAGCCGTGGTGAAGGCAACATGGTAGAACTGGTGCCTCGATAAAAACACCAAGGAAGGGAAACCTGACACAAACCAATTCACTTTTATGATGATAGAAAGTAATATTGATCCGGCTAAGACCGTTAACGGGACTGGGTGTACTACTGAAGGTGTCTCGCCCGGCAGGTTGGGGCTACAAGATCAGGCTTTCCCTGATCGTTATCTTAATACTCGCTAACTAAAACCATCCAAGGATAATGTATATTATGGAGGCGAAGTGAGAAAATAAAGAGACACTAAGTGGTGGTTAGAGAATGACAATGGGGTGGTACTGGGATTCTACCTTAAGGTATAACTAACTGAAGTAAGAGGGATGTGAACGGACTTATGATCTGTTGGGTAAAAGTAGATTGTTGGACATAAGTCAAAAACGGTTGATGTGCCAAGTATGTGTCATAAGGAAAGCTGGTTTACAGTGGTTGAAATAGATTAAATGAAACGAGCTATCAACAAGTGGGTTCAAAGTGCAAAGGATGATGCGAGTACAGCTGGACGTATGTCAGACACAGATGAGAGTGATGCTGAGAGGGAGAGGTACAGGGTACTGGAGAAGTCTCTTGACCACGGTACTGAGAAACATCAACATGGGCTAAAAGTTGGACCTGGAAGGAACAGAGCAGAATAATCTCCTATTTATGGATGATCTCAGGCTCTTTGCTACGTGCGAAAATGAGATTGATTCGCTTGTGCAGACAGTACGTTTAGTATGCTCAGATATTGGGATAGAATTTCAAATCTCCAAGTCTGCAGTTGTGACGTTGAGGCGAGGGAAGGTAGCGGAGAGTAGAGATGTGGAGCTCCAAGATGGTGAAAAGCTGGTAGACCCAGGACGAAATGGTTACAAATATCTGGAAGTCTTAGAACTTGATGAAATTATGGCTAAGCAGATGAAAGAAAAGGTACAGGGCATCTATTTAGACTGACAAACAAAGGTACTGATGTTAAAGTTGAATTTGAGGAGCTTTTTGTGTGCAATTAACACCTTGTCTGTTGCCTGTATTCGATATAGTGTCGCAGTGAATGGATAGTATCAGAATGAGATCAGAGAACTGGACAGGAACACAAGGAGTATCTTGCATATCTATGTGTGTCCATCCGGAAGCTATACATAACAAGAAAAGCAGAGGTAAGATGTCTGACAAGCGTGAAAGAATACGTTGCTAGTAAAAAGCACTGACCAGACTTCTATCTTGGAAAAAGAGACGAGGTATTGCTGCAGCATATTGCAAATGAGTTGAGGCTTTAGATGGAAATCAAGATCACCGAAAGAAAAGCTGCGTACAAGTCACGGTTAGAGAAAGGAAAAGTTTAGAGCTGGAGGAGTAAAGAGTTACACTGTCAGTTTCTAAGGGAGGCTGAGGCATTGAAGGGACAATGCCATGCAAAAGAAACATAATAATGATAATGATAATAATATTAATAATGATAACAATAATAACATCTGTTTTAATTCACAAATTTGACTACAACTTTCTCACCGTATTCTTTTAATCACAGAACGGAGAAGTTAAT
The DNA here is from genome assembly GCA_003991215.1 of Morbakka virulenta. Classification (NCBI taxonomy): domain Eukaryota; kingdom Metazoa; phylum Cnidaria; class Cubozoa; order Carybdeida; family Carukiidae; genus Morbakka; species Morbakka virulenta. The sequence goes on from RDPX01000067.1 coordinate 420,914, forward strand.
TAAGCTTACATTTCTACAAAGAAAAGTAGTTCTGGTGAAGGCCAATTCTTAAGTCAATAATAATAGTAATAATAATAGTAGTAATAATAATAATCAACATCATCAGAAGCAGAAGCAGCAGCATGATAACTAAGTCATCATCATAACCTCTATCATTGTTGAAGGGATGCAAATGTGCCTGCCAGTCAGTCTGTCTGTTTAAACGCGGATTATTCGACAACGGGAGCAGATTTTGCTTTTAAATTTCCCACACATTTGGAGCTGACATTTGGTGACCGAGTTGTGACATCAACAGCCTGCCTTAACAGAGTTTCCTTGTTTGAGCCTCAGCCACCTTTCCTTTTATACATGGCATACTGTGGGGTTTTTCGTTTTCTTAAGTGAGGTAAAAAGATGAAATAAAAAGATTTTTTAAAACGTTCGGAGAAAAAATCAAGTAAAAAGGAATCTACTGCTTTGAAGCCTTTTGCAATTCAAAAGAAGTGAAAAAAAGGAGATCAAGTTTTTTTAAGGGATATTAATGGATATTATATTATGTATTGATATAATTGTATGAATGATGTTTTCAGCCCACAGTATATCATAATAGAGATGAATGTGTCTGTTTTTCTCTACGTTTTTCCAACTGTTAGTCTGTTTAAACGGTGATTTCTCGAGAATTGCTCCCCATTTTCGATTGAAATTTGGCACAGAGATGAAGGAGATCATAACAATTACCAAAACAAGTACAATCTTTTATATTCGTGACGTATCACGCTCGCCCGGGACTCTGTGTCAGTATTGTCCAGTCACGCATGTTACCCTCTCACCGCCTCCTCTGTCTTCCTCTTCTTCTACTGCATCTTACAGTACCTTACAGAACAGTCTTAACACGTCCAGATGTGTGGAACTCGTACCCGAACCTTCTCATCTTGCTTTTCTTAACAGATGTCAAGAATTATTCACTGAGCCCTATTCCGAGCTGGAACGTCCACCGAACCTCTACATTAGTTACAGTCTTTGTATAAGATATCCCCAGATTTAAAAGAACATAAGTACATTAAAAAAGGCCTTTGGTAGAAAACACTCAGTGCTCTTTTTTTATTTGGATCTGGAATGTATACCTCATATTATTATATTAAATGGCAAAGAGGAAGCCAGAATATTATACATCGTTAGATGCCAGAGACCCTTTAATTAATCTTTAATTGTACGTTAAAGTAAATGTTATGTGTCTCGCAGCAACATACATGACTCCTAACAGGGTCTAGGATTTTGAGTGGTCGGAAGGTGCAAAAAATTGCTAGTGTTAATAATTATAATAAAAATAATAATATTTCACCGATGAGCACTGTGTAGTTCTCAGTGAATACCGGGGTGGTATCCGGCGGTTCTTCGTACTGGGCTGATAGGATCGTTAGGCGGGCTAAGTAGGATAGTGACACTTGGGGTGGAGTGCCTGTGAGCAATGGCCCGGTGGTGCTCGCACCTTAAACTGCGGGGAACGACAGAATCCAGGGTGTGTTGTTAGGTGGTGTAGTGGCTTTAGTCGAGGTTCCCATCAGCTCGTCGTTTCAGATACAGAGACTCACTCATAACTATGATGAATGTAACTACAGAAAATACATACCGCATCGGTCGTCGCGCGGACAACCAAGGACCGCGATTTGTTGTGGAAAGCTAGGCACAGATCTATAAGTATACTACTGGAACTGAGTGTAGAAGAAAGGCCTACAGCACTGAGGAGAACAGGAGTATCATGGGTGTTTACTATGCCAGCGACCCAGGAAGAAGGGGTTACAGAAAGAGAATGCACGAATTGTGGGTGCAAAGAGGTGGTTCTAATATCACGGAACAGAGGTTGGCTAATCAAGCGAGAGTGATAAGATCGATGGGATGGTTTACATCAGTTGAGTTGGATTCAATCAAGAGAGCAGAGACCGAGGGGGCAAGTCAGGAAGGGGCCATCGGTGAGGCCGAACATCAACCGGTTGAATCAGTATCCATGGCAAGTGATCGAGATGGGGACAATCATGTGCAAGAGACAGCTTCAAATGAAGGAGTGATGCATGATGTGGTTGCAGAACGAATACGAGTTCTGAGGGAATGTATGGTCAACAACCGGGAAAGGCTAACCAATTTACGTCATATAGACAGGGCAGCACTGAGAAAGGAAGCAGCAAGAATCAATGATAGTATGCAGAATGTTAGGATTGGCAATCTGCAGGAACTGAACTGTACGATACTTGCTGGTCCAAAGATTGTTACTGAGAAGTTTGTGAAACCGCAGAAGACAAGAGGGGATGTGACTAAACCGGCATGGCAGAGGCCTCTTGAAGAGAAGGTGAACATCTGGCAGGGTGATATTAGTAGAATACTTGAGTTCTCAAAGAGGGAAGCATCCGACCCAGCTAGAAAGGTACGAGTCAAGTGTATAATACCGTGTTAGAGGAGCTAAAGCAGAGGTTTAAAGCCACTAGCAAGAAAATCAGGTGGTACCTGGAAATGATACGGCAGTTCTAAGAGAACCGATTGTTCCAGAACAATCAGAGAATGTTTTATAGGAAACTGGATGAAACTAAACCAGCTGAAGACCAAGAGCCAACCTCACCTGATAGAGACGAAACCAGAGAGTTTTGGGAAAACATCTGGAGTCAACCAGTTAAGCATAGAGATGATGCCCAGTGGATAAGACAAGTTAAAACTGACATAATTAAGACACAAGCTGAAGACGTCAGTATCACAAAGGATGACATCCCGAAAGCTGTCACAGGAATGCCCAACTGGAAGGTACCTGGACAAAATGGGGTACAGGGGTTCTGGATCAAGGTCTTTGAATCTCTGCATAGACGAATGGCAGAACTGATGATGGAATGCTTGGAAACGGAAACAGCTCTACAGTGGCTGACAAAAGGACTAACAGTACTGATTCAGAAAGATCCGAATAAAGAGACAACCCCAGGGAACTACTGCCCCATAACATGTCTACTGTTACCTTGGAAGACCCTCACAACGGTCATTTCAAGAAAGCTATATGCCCATTTAGAAGACCAGGAAATGACTGGGTATGAACAGAAGGGGTGTGGGACAAAGACACGACAAGGTCATCCTGAAGGACAGTAAATCAAGAAAGACTAATTTGTTAATAGCCTGGATTGATTACCAGAAGGCATATGACATGATGCCGCACTCGTGGATTGTTAAGAGCATAGAACTAGCTGGTATGCCAAAGAATGTAATCAGCCTCATCCACAACACCATGCAATTCTGGGGAACTGAGATTGAATACAACGGAACGAGTCTTTCAGTGGTGAACATTCGAAGGGGCATCTTCCAAGCAGATTCCTTGTCATCTCTCTTGTTTATCACTGCTCTCATGCCATTGTCTGTTCTTTTGAGAAAGTGCAACTATGGGTATCCACTGAAGAATGGCACCAAGGTCAACAGTTTGCTTTTCGTGGATGACCTCAAGGTTTATGGCAAGAACAAGCGGGAGTTACAGAGTTTAATCAGCACAGTGCATCAATTCACTGATGACATTGAGATGAAGTTTGGATTAAGCAAATGTGCGACCATGGTGATGAAAAGAGGCAAGAAGGAAGAAGACACAGGAATCCAGTTGCTAAGTGAAGAGGTGATAAAGGATCCTTGGGAATACTTGGGAATACTGGAGGGGGGTGAGATTAGGTCAACAACGATGAAGAACATGATCAGAAAAGAGTATGTCAGGAGGGTCAGGAAGATACTAAAGTCAAAGTTGAATGCGAGTAACACCACAAATGTAATCAAAAACTGGGCAGTTACCATAGTCAGATACAGTGCAGGGATAGTACAGTGGAGAGTGGATGAGATGCAGGAGCTTGACCCGAAAACGAAACTCCTCCGTCTCTACCAAGCTTTGCATCCGCGATCTAACGTGGCGAGACTGTACGTGCCCCGAAGTGAAGGAGGCAGAGGATTGATTTCGATCGAAGAATGTGTAAAGAAGGAAGAACTTGGGCTATCTGACTATGTTAAGAGATTGGAGTCACCAGTGAAGGACTGTTTGAAACTATTTGAAACCAGCAAGACAAAAGCAGAATACAGTCAGTATCTAAAGGAATCTCGGCTGGGAGAGTGGGAGGAAAAGCCCCTGTATGGGAAGTTCCCAAAGATGGTGGAAAGAAACCCACTCACATAGAAATGGCTGAAAACTGATACCTGAAAAGGGAAAGTGAGGGCATGATACTGGCAGCACAAGACCAGGCGCTGTCAACACGGTGGAAACAGAGACACATCGATAAAACCACAACCAACAGCCTCTATCGCCGGTGTGGAGACAAGGATGAGATCATCAACCACATAACATCAGAATGTTTAGCTATTGCCCAGACAGAATACAAACAGAGACAAGACAGCGTAGCTAGTCTAGTCCACTGGGAGCTCTGTGGTTACCTTGAATTACCGCGGTGCAAGAACTGGTATGTTTGCAGAGCATAAAAAGGTAGTAGAAAACGAGAAAGACAAGCTACTTTAATGGAACTTTAATGTGCACACTGATAAGATCATTGAGGTGCGTCGACCAGATATAATCTGGATCCACAAAGAGCTGGAACACAACTGGATCATCGATATACCTGTGCCGGGAGATGTAAGAGTGCACGAGAAGGAGAGAAAGAAGAGGCAGAAGTATCAGGAGTTAGCGGAAGAAATCGTGGAGGAAATCTTGGAAAATGTGGAGGACATCAGCGAATGTGGTGCCAATAGTGATTGGTGTATTTGGGGCCATAGGAGAAGTGGAAAACACGCAAAAATGATCAAAGTTGGAAATGAGAGGTGTAGAAAAACTTCAGAGGGTGGCGCTGCTGAGCACGTCCCATATACTACGCAACACACTCAACATCTCAGAATAGAGTCTATTCGGATGTTGAAGTGATCACCAGTCAATTCCACAAGACTGTGATGTATCCAATAACAATAACAATAATAACAACAACAAAAATAATAATAGTAATAGCAAGTAAAATTCTATCAAACTGATAAATGCTATGAACACAAAGCAGGATCTGCCTCTGAAAATGAAAAAAGCCAGTTCTGGTGGGGTTTTAAAATGAAGATGGATTATCATACAGAAATTAGAAGGCCTGATGCCGGGGTAATAAGAGCGTTCAAATTAAAGTATCGTAAACTGTTAATACGATACGTAGTTTCAAGAGTAGATGAAAGCAAAGGAGCTACAGATATCATGAACGATATCGATATTTTAAAGGTAATTAGCTGGGTAAAATATGCATGGGGAGAAGTAACGTCTGATACAATAAAGCATTGCTTTGAAAAATGGAGCTTTCCTATCAGTGATTTGTTAGTTACTAGTCAAGAATACGATGAAGAGTTCGAAAGGTTGTTCCAGGAAATATCAGAAAAATGCTCTATCGATGACTATGTTGATGTTGATAATAGCGTACCAACATCACAAGAAACTGATATTACAAAAATATATGAAAAAAGTATTGCATGGAAATATTGTTGTTGACTCTGACGAAGAAGATGAAAACGAGTCACAAGAATGGGAATGTCCCATGAAAAATGAAGCAACGGCTGAAGAGGCATTATTGTGTTTCGATAAAGTTAACGCTTTCGTAACGTTCATCGGAAATGATGAGCTGCAGAAAAAGTTAGGCGATATTATATCAACAGTTGAAGGACTGAGTATTCAAGCGAAAAAGCAGGCATCTTTTAAAGACTTATTCCAGTAAATATGCATGTAATTTATACTATTTTAACATAAAATGATGCGACATAAACCTCACAAATACTTTTTTAAAATATTTCATATTGCCTTTTAAAGTCAAGAGGAGACTGAATTCTATTTGAAATTTTCTGACAAAACCTTCCAATAGCGGACAACTCCCAATAGCGGACAGTGTTTTCCCCCTGTATGTGTACGCAATTGAGAGGTTCGACTGCAGTCACATAGGGACATCGCACCATTTAGTGGTTTATGCAATTTCCTGTTGAAAAAGTGAATCCACTTGCAAACCAAAGTTCGTTCATATAATTGCTTTAAGATATAGTTGATAATATATCGTACACATCTTTTAATAAGGGTAACATTTTTTGTGTTAGCCTCGGTATTTTTAACCTTTTTACAAATATGAGCCTTGAAAATTCTTAATATATCCTTAGCGTGACTATAGTTTATTGTGAATACGTGACTTTTTCAATTCCTTCCACGCTTCAAGAGTCCCTGTGCTTCTCCCTTTACAATTTCGATCCATCCCTACGCATTATAAACACAGAACGCCTACCTTTATGTACAAAAATCTGCGACTGAATATCTTGAAAGAAATATTTGTTGTTCTATATGACTGATGTCAAAACACTCGATTACACTTTCTTTTCTTCTTTATCAAATTGTTAATGTTATTGTTTTGGGAAATTTGCTAAAGTTCAGGTTAGTTGCTCATGCTCATAGAAACTGAACTTCATTGACGTGCAACAATGAAGAGAATGAAATTTTGTGCTGTGCCATACACATTTTCGGATTTAGAATAAAAATCTGAGCCTGGGTATATTCTTGGGATTTTCTTCAGTTTTGACCCATTTTCAGTCTCGATATTCTTATAAAGTAAACTCCCATTAAAATGCATGTAATGGTCTGAATGCATATCCCAGCAAAATATAATATTTCTTTGGAAGGAATGAGAAAGAAGTACAGATACATAATAACATAGATTGTTGCATTAAATATGATATTTCGTTATTTTTAACGTCAATTTATGAATGAGAAGGCAGAGGATTTGTTGCTTCGTATTTAAGAGTAGCAGTTTGACCCATGAGTAATCTAAGTTTTGACATCGGGGTTATAATTGTACCAAAAGGTGGAAGTGGTTAATTAGTCACAAGCCTCATATCAAGATATCGATCAGAAAACTGGAAATTAAGACAGAAAATTACAAGAACTTTTCAAGGCATCTAGATTGTTATTAAGAGTTTTAATAAAAGTTAGATTGTTTAACCCATTTTCTATCATATCATATCATATCATATCATATCATATCATATCATATATCATATATTTTCGTTTTTGTTTCTAATCACAATCGAGAAGTATTTGTCCCTTTAAAAATCCCACTACTTTTGCGAGAGAAAGATTCTTTTAAAAAAAGACAACTTTTCTTTTTTTGTTACATCTTTTATCTGAATGTATTGGCACACCTACCAAGAATTCACAAAAACTTTCTTTCATTTTTAATGTTTTAATAAAGCTCCTATTTGGTCATTAGCAGTAATTAGGGACAGTATAACAGGTAATGTTTTTCTGCCCCTACTTCTATGAAGGAAAGGGAAAGTCGACCTAAATTAAGCTAGATCAATCTCTACTTTCTTAACTGAAGGCTCAAGAGTTTTCTGGGGTTAATCCTCTTAATTGCAGAAGTACCGTCGTCAAGTATCAGTAGCTGGCTTTTTTGTTATTGCTGCAAAACAAAAGGATAATATTCTCTCCTTTCCTTAAAATGAAGTTGTAACAATTATATAAATGTCGTAATTGCTAAGTCAACCGACTGTAATGTTGGATATCAAAGGAGTTTTGTCAGAAACAATCCCACAAAGCTTCTTTAGGTTGCCATATTTTTTTAACTACCACCTCTTCGTGCAGATAGAGGCATTTATTTATTGAAGAGAAATACCAATTCCTCAAATAAACGTCTGGCAAAATCAACTAGCTTGTTACTCTCAAAGATCTGAACCTTCACCCTTTTCAAAAGTTTACAACGCTGATTTCTTTTCTTAAAGTATTGAAAAAAGAAGACAATATTTGATACTGTGTTGAAAGTTGGAGATCACCCAATGTAGACGTCAGAGATTTGTCAACACGCTCAACGAAAAAAAGCAATCGTTTAACCCATTGTCGGATACATTTCCAACCACGTTTGAATAAGAAATATCATTAACTTTAATTTTATCATAGAAATAAGACCTAATTTGAATGAACAAGTTGGGTCACATAACCTAACATCTATACTTTACAATTACATAGACAACCGCAAATATTTTTATAAAAGTTCAAATATAAACAACACGCGGAGTTGGATACTCCGAATGCTACAAAGAAAAATAAATAAGTATTCCTATACCTTCAACTAATTTTTCTCTACTAAAATACATGTTGTTTCTTCAAATTAAAATTTGTCTACTAGTCTAGATATGAAGGAAACATTGTACAAAAAACATCCAACGTCTTAGTTTTTACCGAAAGAACAGTGTACATATTCATCGAGCCAATTAAGACTTGCAGGTTTTTAACTGAAGGGCCATAGGTACTAAGGATAACACCATACTCGATTTTATTGCATCAATGCCAACGAAAACTGTTACAATCAATCGATTTGCCACATTTTAAGAGCATAAGAGTGATGGCTTCCTACCTCTTCTAGTTTGTATGCATCCTAAGAGATTATATTTGTAAACAAACGAACAATTTGTGTCGCTTTTTCCAAGATTCTCACATATCAGCGGTCAAAAGACATTATATAACATTACAAGAAATTAAATTGTTATTAAATCTTATCATTCCTCTCATCATTTGAGTTCATTTCGGACCCAAAAAATTTCGTAGACTTTTTTACCTTCCAGTGGCAACAAGCCTTCTCAGAGCTCCAAGACTTTCCTTAAGATCCTGGCTGCGTTCAACAACGCCGTGATTTGCATGGTTCCAGTTTTCCTTCGGATTCAACTCATATCATATATTTTCGTTTTTGTTTCTAATCACAATCGAGAAGTATCCGTCCCTTTAAAATCCCACTACTTTTGCGAGAGAAAGATTCTTTTAAAAAAAGACAACTTTTCTTTTTTTGTTACATCTTTTATCTGAATGTATAAGCACACCTACCAGGAATTCAGAAAAACTTCATAACTGTGACTAAGAAATGTGTATATATATAACAAACAGAAAAACGAGAGAAATTTCAAGATTTAGCAAGAGAACAAAAAGCTCGATGGAATAAGAAAGTTAGCTGTTATTCCAATAGTTACTGGGGCTTTGAAACCAGTTCCAAAGTCATTGCAAAAATAGATTAGTGGTCAATGCTCGAACTTCATTATACGACAAAAGCGTCTTTTGGCAAAAAAACCCAACACGCAACAATACGCCATTGGCTATACAGTGCCAAACAGATGACAGAATTGTTCATGACAGAACTAAATTGATGTCAACATCTGCTGCTAATCTGCAACCTAATACAAACAAATTAAAATTCTTCTTGACAGTTCTGCTTTGCATTTCACACAGTTTCTTTCTGCAGATTAATTACTTTAGTTCATGGAAAGTATTCTAATAACAATTTTTGACTTCCATTTTTGTTTCAGTCTTGGGAGGCCCCAGGATGGAGAAAGGGTAATTTTTGGACATGATCAGGAATTTACTTTTTTTTTGGTTTGTAGTTTTGAATTCAGTTATTTCTTGAGTGAGAAACTATTCAATAATTTAAAGTCTACACTCGATGAGCACGTTTTTAGCATTTTAACAATAATATACAATTTTTTATTTAGAAGTATTGGAAAGGAAATACAAGTTTAAACCAAACAACATTGTGCCACAATGATATTGGTTTGGAAAACAAAACTGATTACCACCTACGGAACAAAATTTTCTAGAAGGTTCCATGCGAAGCACATGAAACTGACCAACTCCTCTCCCCCCTCCCCAATCCCAGTGGCACAATACCTATAGTTGGTTCTGATAATCTGGTTGTCTGAGCTGAGTGCCTCAATGAGAAAGATGTCACGAGATAAAATTACTTTATAAATTTGTATTTAACGTTACCAAGGTTTGTGGTAAGCCCTTGTTCTTTTAATGGAAAGTTACTACAGTTCTGCGTATTTAAAAATCGGCAAGTGGCCTACTACTAATGTGTCTTTCCAAGACGTAACCAGGTGACACTTTTTCTCGTGAAAGCTGACTTGTTTTTTATCGCAGAGAATTTTGTTGAGTTTCAAGAATAACTTTGCAGTAACAGTTCTTTTTCCTAATGCTTCCAACGATCATTCGAGTAACGCCTGACAAAGATCTTATCGGCCAAAGCTGCCAATGTTCGGAACCAGATTTTCATTGGTTACACGTTGTACTTTTCAATCTCACAAGTGCACCAGTGTTCCAGCAAAAATGATGCTCAATAGGGAATTTCGATTGGTTTTGAGCTCAAAAGTTTATTAAAGAGTCAGTCCGCCTAGTGCTCAGAATACAACCAGTTTCGTCAAAATGACTGGCTTTTACGGAAAAAACGAATTCTAATCATTTAATGTTGTTTGATGGTGGTGTTTTTTCCTGGTCTGCAAAATATCATTTAACAATGTAACAATCCAACCCGTTAAGAGGTGTGCAGGAATTGCTGCCATGTTACTATTGCCAAATATTTGCATAAAGATTAGTAAGAAAAAGTTGTCGCTTCTAGGCGTTTTGGCTAAGATAAAGTGTAGAGCTTAGGTCTCTCCTTGGTCGGGGCTTTGGCTATAGGGCCCAACCACACAGGACAGATGGTCTCCAGATGCTTGAGCCTTGGTTTAAGACCAACTCAAGAGGAAGGGCCTTCCCATGGAGGGACCTGGAGGGGCGATCTGTATGTCTTGACTTTATGTTGTTTTGCGTGCTTTCTGTCCCATTTTTTTCTTGATCTGTTGCTTCCTTTCGGGTCTTTCATAGATGGGAATCTGTGAAAGATAAAAACTAAACTGTTTTCCAGGGGTACTATCAATGAAAGACCCAGTAAGAAAAAGTGGTAAACGTTTTATATTATTGCCAACAAAGATATTGCATATAAAATCTTTATGACTTGAACATCAAACCCAGCTTTCAGCCCCACTAACACCAGTGTAAATCATTAATTACTTTTTCGACCTAAAAGATATTTAAAAGTCGAAGAAGAGATAAAGTTCTTTTTCAATCATTTCCTCAAAACAGAGTCGGAAGGTCGCCACAAGGTAAAAGCGATTTGAGAGGAATAGCAGATGTTAGGTAGCAGACAGAAAATGTTGAACTTTAGACTTAAGGGCTTGGAGATCGTACTGAAAGGAAAAGGAAGATCTTTCCGGAGAGTTCTGGAGTGGAGAGATGGGAGAAAGAGACGTGTTGTTGATCTCAATACAAAGAACGAACAGAGAAGCAGAACTCCTGCGGTTAATATTTAATTACGTTTTTACTAATTGGTAATGAGTCCATCAAGTCTGTATTTACATCTAATCTAAAGAATTTTAACCAAATTTCCAATTACTTATTATTTTCTGAAGGACCCAATTACTTAACAACAATTAATGATTTGGAAGTACTTATTGAACTGTTTATTACAAATGTCTTTCTTGTTTTAGATCTGATGAAGTTAGCTAATAATGTTAACTAATCTTTCCTGCAAAGAGTATCAATGTCGGTAATGACTCATAGCTTTGATTCAACAGAAGGAAGTTGCATTAAGCTTGAAATCTCATTTTTTAATGACTCAGCAATTTTTGTCAGATTGTTAAATTGCTCTGCCCACTGGCAGTATAAAATAACGGAAAAGAGGTTGCAGAAAAAGGGCAAGGAAGTAAAATATATTTTTGATTTTTTGGCTTCTCTTCGGTATCACCATTGACGTGAAACATCAAGAGATGAGTTTTTAAGGCAGTTTTATTGATAAAGGAAAAGGAAAGGAATGCCTTTATGTAAAAGTGAGTATGTTTGTTTGTCTGTTTGTCTTTTTGTCTGTCGGTCTGTCTGTCTGTCTGTTTGAACTAAATTTATGAGAAAACTACTGAACCTAGGAAGCGGAAATTTGGAGTGTGAGTCTATCTTTTTCCGGGAGAGGATCTGAGAAATAAAAGACTGACCTCAGATGGTATATTCTGGGGCGTTAGGGGGAAGCCAATCCAATTTTCAAGGTGAAGGAGGCCGCCTGTCAAAAATTTGAATAAAATTAAATATAGAGATTTCAAGTTTACTTTTAATATATAAATTCCAAAACACAAACAAAACAATATTGAAACTTTTTTGAAATTAAGAAAGTTTACTTACTATAAAATAATCGTTTTGAGCGTACAAGTCCTCCGTAGTGTAGTGGTGAGTATCCCTGCCTGTAGCGCGGGAGACCAGGGTTCGATTTCCCCGCTGGGAAGGACTTTTTTTTTTGTTTTTTTAATCCTCCTTTGTTTGCCAATGTATTGCATAGCATATTTAAAAAGTTCCAACATTATCTTTCGTAAGATTACCAAAGTTTAAATTGCCTATTATTTCTATACCACACCCTAAGTGTCAAGTTACTTGCAGCTCTTTGAACTGAAATGGTCTACCATCACATTTCTAATCGAGCAATGCCTTACAATTATCTTGATAGGGCCTTTTTAGCCTACTAAATTGCATAAATTGCACTTTTTTACCTGAGCAACGGCGGGTACTTCTTCTAATATATATATATATATAGCATAATGCAATGCTCACTGCGCATGCGTAGTTTGAGCACTCTGGCAGGATCCCACAATAACTCTTTAACCTGTGTTTGCTCCGGCAACATGGCCAGAGAGTTATTTCTCAGAAGCTCTGTGCTGCACTGATGAGCCCACAAAGGGCGAAACAGTACTGTCTGCAGATTGAGTATATATATATATATATATATATATATATATATATATATATATAT
>RDPX01000067.1:433554-477319 GCA_003991215.1 Morbakka virulenta
AGCCCACAAAGAGCGAAACAGTACTGTCTGCAGATTGAGTATATATATATATATATATATATATATATATATATATATATATATATATGTGCGTGTGTGTGTGTTTGTATGTGTGTGTATGTGTAAGGGCATCCGTTTCCTTTTCACCGATGATCCATGACTGTATCAAGGGAAAGCTGTTTCTAGTTTATAGAGCTGTCGTTGTACAAAGTTCCATGACAGTTGGAAGATTTTACTGTGAAATAATGAGTGCTGAATATAACCCTAGTAAATCGTTGTAAAGCCTCAAAGATGGTACTGGTGAAAAGGAGGTCCAGTGAACAGTGACATTAAAAGTATTTGTAATAAAAGAAACACAGAATTCACAGTGAGAAAGAATGTTATTTTGAAGATGGATCAGAGGCAAAAGCTCTCCAGATAGCAATTTCCTTGAATTTTATGGAGTAAATAACATTTCCAAGAACACTTACTTTTTATCAGCACTTTAAAGGACTTTTTGTCTGCAAGAGCTTTTACTTTAGTCCAGCAAACTTACCGCCTCATTGATATTGGTGTCACTAAACTCGATTTATTGACAATTTTGTCTGGAAAATACTCAATATGTGCTTTTTTGTTCTATTGAACAATCAGTTAATATACAGCAAATTTCTTTAAAACACTCTTTTAGCTATTGCACCGCTTATTTTATGACCAATAAGATAAGTTCCACTACTTTGAATACCTATTATTCTGTACATTTGTAATTAAAACTAAGATTGATATTTAATTTGTAATATGGTTTATTGAGTAAAAACAGGTCGTTAAAAGGTACCTTCCTTTACAAAATTACAGTAACATGCCGCTCATAAGGATTGTTGTAACAGCTGTTTGCTTTAGAAGTTTACCATCGGTCCTCTTAAACGAGACATAATTCCATTGCTACATCCTGGATTGAATAACGTTGGAAAATTGTTGAAGTGAATATGTTATTCTTGAAAAGTTATTCTTTTTTGTTTCACGATGGGCATTATTCGATGCTAAAAGAATCAACTTTCCCGTGAAGATAATTTACCACATTCAGTCCTAAAATATTTGGGAAGTCAGTGAGCTATACCCTTCGGAAAGAGTCGAAGGAGAAAGAGAAAAATGATTGATCGTCATCGTCATCATCCGTAAAGCAGATGATTGTAACCAAGCCGTACCACCCTTCCAAACCTTCCTGTTTTCCTAAATCAAATGTAGGAAAACAACAAAAATCCTTTCAACACTGGTTCAAAAGATGCACTTGGTTGCATTACGGGTCTTTCATTGATGGAACCCATGGTAAGCAGTGGTTTCATCTTTTATCTTTCACAGATTTCCATCTATGAAAGATTCCGAAAGGAAGCAACAGGTCAAGAAAATGTGGCACAGAAAGCACGGAAGACACCATAAAATGCAAGACATACGGACCGTCCCTTCAGAGTCCCCTGTGGGAAGGCCCTTCCTCTTGGCTTGGTCTTCAGTCAAGGCTGAAGCATCTCGACACCCCTGTCTTGCACGGTTGAGCCCTATAGCCCCGAAGCTCGTACCAAGGGGAGACCAGAGCTCTGCACTTGATCTTAGCCAAAAGGCCGAGAAGCAGTTGCATTACGACATTGAGATTGACTCATCTCTTTGTGTTTCCTTCCTCAATGCTGGAAACAAAGGCCATCTCACTGGTGAGACAAATAAAGGGCTTACATACAATAGTAAGAGTTGACGTCATGGAAGAAATCTCCAAAAATGCTTTGTGGATCATGAACAAAGAAAAACCGACAATGCCGCCAAGACCAAAGAGAAAAAGTCAGAATTTGCTTCTAAAATACACAAAGAGGTACCAAAAACCTAATCAACGCATTGTCATGCACATTCTATAAGCCTTTCAATTAAAAACACATACTAGAAAGTGAAAACTCTCTATGATGTAATGGAGAAAATAGGAAAAATATGTGTTCCTGTAAAATATTCTCTTAAGTGGGAAAACCTGCTCCCGGGTATTAAATCTAATTGGATGTAGATGTTGGTGAAGGATTAAGCAATGCAGAAACGGTTCTTTCATTAGATTTCTATATGGGTAGTGCGAGCTAAATGGTTTGAAAAGGCTGAGTTGAATAAAGTAGCGTTGATAAACCTTGTTTCTTTGGAAGAAAGTGGATTGTAATTGGAGGCGAAGGAAAGGCATCGTATGTTGTCAGAGCCAAATGAGCACATTTTAGTTTTTTGATGGGTGATGTCAAGGACATCTTACATTTTATATAACTCATAACTTAACAAAAACTCTCCATTTAGAAGCGTGGTCTGCTATTAATACCCAAAACCTCGCAAATATAACATTGAAAACACTTCAACAGATGGGAACGCACGATGAATGTAAGTTGTTCTATAAGCTTGTAACAAAAAAAGACGAGAACCTGCCAGAGGAGAAGCCAAAGCTAAAGGCAAAGAGAAAGATTTTCAATATTTGGATAGACAAGAAAGCTCCAGTGAACTATGCCATTCTATAACTTTTGAAGACAAATATCGTCAAGTTTACTTTGCTTCTTTGGATCACATAATAACTGCCATCAAAGAACGGTTTGATCAACCTAGTTTTAAAGTATATTTAAATCTAAAAGGGCTCCTAGTCAAGGGATCACGAAATCAATTCTATTAAGCTGGTATCGAGCAAGTAAAATCTCTTTTCTCTGACGACATTTATGTCTCTGCTCTGGGACGGGAATTTCAATTCTTTTGTCAAATGTTCGACGAAATTTCACTACAGTGTCTTCATGATATCATTAAAATGTATTATTAAAAGGTTGAAATAAGATAAGGAAAGCTATTCATTTCGGATATCATTTATGATCTGCGATTTCGAACTAGCGAGCCCAGCAACAAGTTCGACACCAGAACGTTTATTTTTGAAGGAAACGAAATATATAAATCACAGACAAAATTGATTTGATTGAAATCGAAAATGACTTTGCTGAAAAGTATAAAAGAAAGTCCATATTTTCCTGTTGTAGAGTACTGTGATACTTGTCCAACTTTTGAATTAAAATTAGTCCTCAAAATATTGACTTCGCCATTCTTTGTGTATTTCCATGTTCCTTCAATGCTCTGATGGTGTTGCTCAATCTCTTTCTTAGAATTATTGGTCGTTGGTTCATAGACCTGAATGGTATTGATGTTGAACTGTACAGCTTTGATTTTCACCATGATGATTCTATCTGATACAGGCCGGTTTCCTAAAGGACTAATAAAGACCAATTCTATAGAATGACTGTGAAGCATGGAGCATCACAAAATAAGGTTAGAGGAAAATAATTATGTTTGATAATAAGTGTTTTTTGAAAATAGAGAATTGAATACAAGGAAAGGGGAAGATTAAGTATATCCTACGAAGAAGTAATGAATAACATAAACACAGAGGTGAGAAGAAGAGAATACAAAATACACAGAACATTTATCAGAGAAAGAGGAAGAAAATAATTTCTATTTTGCTTTAATATAGGCGTGGATGGAGGAGAAGCGGAAGTCTGAGGACGACATGATGACACAGGAATAGAGGAAAAACACAAGTCTGTGTGGTGTTCTGAAGGAAAAAGCGAGAATGGTACAGCGAAATGTTGAGATCAGCAGTAGAAAACAAGGTCTGAGATAATTTAACATCAGTGTTATTATTCTTTTATATAAAACTTTTCAAAGTTAGGTCACTATTTTTATTTTCACTGATGCTGGAATAACTAATTTAACCAATATCTAACATCGATTATGACGAAAGGTATCCCTACAGTTTTTCACAAGCACGGTGACTCCTAAGATATATAAAATAAAAACAGACCAACTGGAGCGAGGGAGGGGGGGTTTCGAGAAAAAGTTGACTATTGGTATACTGGTAGACCCTTTTATTTGACACATGATGGTAAAAAATCATCCATCCGAGAGGAGAGGGAAAAGAATGAGGGGCGGGTACATACGGGACCTTTATCACTAGGCACGACGAAGTAATGGAAGAAATGGAAAAGTGGGGGGTCTTTTAGATAGGGCTAAATGAGGGGAAAAACGCGAATTCAATCCATAACATGTAACTCTTTGCAATTGATTGGGTGTTAGACTTCCTACTGCTGAAGTTAATAAAAAGTAATAGTCAGCTGTAAAGAACTGTGTTATTGAATCTTAAAGAAAAAGAAGGTGTTGTATTTATGCGTTGAGCTCAATCACTACATCAAAACGAGCAGCTAACTGAACAACATTTTTAACATAATGGCAAACTGACATGCCCAGATATAGCAAACCTAATCGATTACAAAACAATACCGAACGAAATCGTACAATAACAATCGCTCTTAATGTAAAGTAAATTACGAACCCTGCGGAAGGGTTTAGAGTTTAAAGGAAGAAAGAAAGATAGAAAATTAAAACAGCAAGAGAGGAACGACAAAATAAGTGTGAGTGGTGTAAGTATATGAAAAAAAGTGCTTTCTGTATGTAAACTGGTCTCTGGTACTAATTTGTTTTGAATTGATGAAACTAAATGCCTTTTAGTTCAGCGTCTAAAAGTTGAAATACATTTTCAAACCTCTGTATCGCTACCACATGTAATATACCGTCTCTGCTTTGAATATCAATGACAAGAAGCCAGTGGATCCACAAGAATTGAAAAGTTTTTCGTGACCTTAGGATCTCAAGATTTTCTGTTAATCTTTTCATGTAATCAACTGGCACAAACCAAATAAAAGCAAGAAAAACCCTCAATCAATAGCCACATCTAATCTTACTCTAATCATAGTTTGAAAAAAGATAACATTAAAAGAGTGACTGATATGACTTGCAATTTTTGCAAAAGTCGTTTTCTTGCTTTGGTAATTTATTTCTGCATGGATAGTTATAGAACAAGGACTGATAAGACGTCATCTAAATCCAATTTTCTATTTCTCGTCTCTCAATGATGTGAGTTTCCCTAGAGCATAACCTTTTATAGTTAATGTTTCATGTCTATTTTTTAGTGGTTTGTTGTTTTCATTTGATGTTTTGAAAATGTATCAGAGTTCTTGCTTAAGTGACTGAATTCCTTGTTGCTAGGGGAAAAGCTATGTGAACACCCACAGACAATTACAGCAAGTATATCAGTGTTTTAGGCCACAGTAATGTACAACAAAAAAAACCCACAAAAAAAATATAAATAAAAGAAACTAATCATCCTTACACTAAAACAATCACATCAACAGAATCTCTCACACTCGTCCAGAAATATGGCTTTCAGAATTAACGGAAAAGAAACAGTACAAACACAAGATAGGTATGGTGTCACTCCTCAAAATTATTCGATCGTCATCATCAACCAAGTCCGCACTGCCTAACGATGGGAGAAGTATAACCTCGAAAAGTAGCTCAGAAAAGTTACGACTGGCTACAAGAAAGATATCTCATCTCAATTACTTCCACTGAGTCCATAAAATCAAGAATTTTAAGATTTTACTGCCTATCACTTCTTACTCGAGGATTCAGTACAATACTTTTCTTTAACGTAAATTTCCGTCATACGTTTTGGTTGAATTTAGAAATGAAATTAGTGAAATTGAAATGAAATTAGTTTTTCAGCTGGTGTTATCAATATTGATTGAAAATAAAAAAAGGGAAAATTTTAGTGTGGGCGGACTGTGATGTAGGGTGTGTCTTATGTATGATATGAAATATGTGACGAGTGTTGAGAAAAAAATATGCGATAAACAAAGATACTAAGGTAGAAATTAGGAAGAGAGTAACCTCAAAAAAGGCCAAGGAAATTTTAGAAAAAACCCAAGTTAGTTTGAAAATGGCATAAACCATGGTATCTAGTTCACTACACTTCCCCATACGGTTTGTTCATCTAATGATCTAATTCTTCTGAGCATGCTCTCTGTAAAATAGAATGAACTGTAGGAGGTACGTTACCTCTTCTATGTTCAAAAAACAATCATGATTTCTATTTGTTTTGCAACTCCCTTATAACAATGATCTTTTTCACAATGTGGAAATAACTGCATTGGTTCATATAGATTTTAGATTCAACTCCATTTGTGCAATTAGTACCAAGACCCAACTGATGAGAATTTTATTTTTCTCAATTGCCTTGTTTTCTTGTGTGCGAAAAGAAGTTTAACCTATGTAGATAAGATGCCCCTTGTCTGGCGCTAATAGAAAAATGATATTCAAGCATCAGAAGATACTGACAAGATATGCAATTCTGTTTATCCTTATTCTGTCCTTGTGTTAAGTATTGCAGTCTAATCAACAACAGTAGTCAATGTTGTGTGACTCCTGGAAGCATTTGGTGGCTAGCTTCATTCAACGCTATCTTAGCACGAAAATTAGGCTTAGCGTTTAATACTTTCACACTGAAGCTCAATTCACACTGGACACAACATGACATCGCTTCATGGCACTCTCCACATTAGCTTAGCATCATTTGTCTTTTTTTGCTTCACCATCGTGTTTTTTTTCAGGAAAGCTTTATGATAGGTCAAAGACAAAAAAAACAATCTTTTATAAAAAGAACGACCCATCAGAAAATGAAGAAAATAGAAAGAAAAAATGCCACTAAAATAATCAACAAGGAAATGTTTATTGAAAATTTCCCTTGATAATAAGGAAATTTCCTTGTTTGCAAGATATTAACAAAAAAGAGTAATGCAAAATAAAACCCAAAATTATATGGTAAATAAACCCTGTATTATACACATACTTTTACAAAATCCATATTCACAAGAAAAAAATCTTTTCTGTGATAAAATGACTATGGCAGTTAAGTGAATAGAACGTTCCTGCAAGTCGGGTTTTTCCTCTTAAGGAACATCATCATTATTAAGGATATCAGCACTGGAGCTTGAAAGTAAAGTGAACATTATTCAGAGGCGAATAGGTTAATTCGTATTTAGGTCTCTCTTCAACTAAGAGAAATTACAGAGGGTTCAAATTTCAACTTTTAAGATCTCCGTTTTATAGAAAAAAACTATTTTTACATCGTCTATGAATAGCTGAATGCCAAAAATAATGTTTAAGGTCATACTCAATAGGACGAGCGCAAAATACAAAAATAAGAATTTGGGCTGCTTTAATTTTGGGGCATCCTGGTGGGTTAGTTTAATGTTTGTCAGCATAATTATGAGATATGGCTAGAAGACAAGAAAAATGACAACGATTCGCTTTGGATTACAACCACAAATGTTACATTTAATGTCATGTTAAATGGATTTATCTGCGAAGGCAGAAAGGTACTAGAGGACTGATAGTGAGCATTTTTCAGGGCTTGACAGATACGAAATTGTAAAATAAGATATGTGACGTAACGCGCTGCAGCTCAATCTATTGGGATGCACCATTGCTACTTTTGATGAGAGTTAAGCTTAAAGGGTTCTTTTTGTTAGATTTACCAACACTTACTTGTCCCTCGCTCACTCAAAATAATTTCAACAAAATTGAGAAGATAGGAATAAAAAATGGTCACAAAAACTCTCAACGAGGAACACCCTATTAAATTTGTAAGAAATCTTCGTTGTCTGCACATTATTACCTAAAAAGAGCATTAAGACGAAATTGTAAGGACAAACTGATAACGGCTTCATTTTCATTTTTTTCAATAACATTAAAGCTGAGATTTGGCTTTGTAAACCAAGACCTAGAAGTAGATCCTGTTGCTGTGACGCCATTTGAAGAGAAAACACACATTGATACTTCGAATATTATAATTATTATTATTATTATTATTATTATTATTATTTGATAATATTTCAACAGGTGCGTTAATCAGTTTACATAACTGTTTTTCACATAAGTCCTGGGAATTGCAAAATACTATATCTGACGTTAAGCGACCCAGCGTCATCTGCTGAAATGCGTCATTACCACCTCGAAAATTAACCAAGTTTCAATCCCTCTGTTTTCAGATCAACCAACACTTCCTTGTCTCTAAAGCTCTCAAATCGATTTGGTATTGTACTTGTGTTATCTGTTTTGCCTAGTGTACTTTGAGCGATGGAAGTAATTAAACCACTGCTTCCTACACTGCCCTCTTTCATTTCATATTCAGTGTCGATTTGTGTTACGACATAACTTCGGAATGACTACATTTACATCGGTCCCTAGGTTACTTCAAAAACAGTCTATAACTTTGTTAATGGTAATGTGTGGGTTCAGAATTTGGTCTGTAATTTATGGAAATAGACTATTAGTATGTCACAGTGAGTGTATGACACATTTGTGCTAGAACAAAGAAAAACCTTTGAAAAGCCGTAATGAAGGAGTATGTACAGAGCGTATCCATTTTCCTTTTCACAAAGCTTGATTTTTTTTATAATATGCATTCTTCTTTTTTACCTGATTTCTCTATTGTTTCTTCGGTTCATAAAAACATTCTCCACTCCATTAACCTCAGTGTGTTGTGCTCTTAGATAAAGCACAAACTTGAAAAGATCGTTTCAATCCTGTACTTGCAAGCATGAGTATGGGGCGATTGTTACTGGTCGCAACTTGCATCTTTGGTCTTTTAGTGCTGAAAGTCAACTCAAAGTCATTTGGTAAGTAGAGAATACGTACAGTTATAAAATTGTCAATTTGTAGGCTTCTTTTACTCGGAATTCTTTTCGTGATCAGCTTAGATGTTTTTGTATTTGGTCTCAAATGAAGTCTGTTGAGATTTCGTTGAATGAAAAACAGAACCTGGAACTTTATATAAAGTACTTTACATTCTATCCTTACATTTAATGTTGTCTTTCTTAATGAAGCTGAAGTATCATTCCTTGAAATTTTTTATGAGATTTTTGTGAAACGCAAATTATTTTGGTGCCCTGATGATGTTAGTTTAAGCTCAGCATTCTCTTTCGATTTTTGTTACTTGAGTCTGCAATGGGTATCTGTTTGCTAATATAGGTAATTGTGGTAGTAATAATCGGTGAGAATTACCAGCCTACAGAAATCAAACATTTTCCTTTGTGAAATAGGAAATATCTACCGACCACCCATTGAATTGCAACTCAACTTGTGCACGAGAGCGTTAACATATTTTGTAGAATACATAGTACATACACATGAAATGGCTCTTTATGAATTTAAAGAAAACAGATTTTCCACTCAGAATAAAAGTGCTGAAACATCTTTTGTATTTTGATGGTTTCTTTCATAAAACAAGAAGAAAAAGAGAATATTTTCAGCAATGATTTCGTGTGAGACAGACGGCTTTTCAAAATGAGTACCAAAGGAATTACATGTTATTGTTTGGTAGCAAGCCTGCAAAACAGCGAGAGCCATTTGAAGAATATGAAATAAACTGATTATCCCAATACAACCAAGTTTTATAATTTGATATTGCTTTTTAAGTTATAAATCTTCTCCCTTCTATTTATCTTTTTTGTTATCAGGCTTCTAGCGAGCGCAGACCAAGGTTATATAAAGGTATTACTAATGTGTAAATCATGGTGATTATATTGCAGTTAGAATTACGGGTTTTTTTCGTCAAACGTTTTTCGATGTCACTGGTCCTGACCAAGACTTAAAAATACGAAAACATAAGTCAAGTGAGTTTAACTGAACATGTGTAATGGGGTTTTTTCAGTTCCACGATGTTTATTATCGAACCAAACATTTAGTTCATCGTGATAACATATTTTGTACTCCTGACAAATTTTAAGGAGAACGTAATAAAAGTAAGAACATTCTGTTAGTTAGTGGTTACTCTAACGATTTATTAGAGAAAGTTATTTGGTATAAATAGTCTATTTTTCAAAATCCTGCAAACAGGGCTCCCCAAATTGCCCGAAGTGACATTGAGCATGCCCACTTTTTAATAAACCTGATTCGTCCGACAAGGTTTTCTCCTGTGATGAAATTGGAACCATTACCGTATTACTTCGAATAAACGCCCCCTTCTTTTAAACGCCCCCTCGAATAAACGCCCCCCTTTTTTCGAAAATTATTTAATAAACGCCCCTCTCTTTTAAACGCCCCCTCGAATAAACGCCCCTCCCCCAGAGGGGGCGTTAATTCGAAACATGACTATTTTGACATATTGGGATGCAAGAACACAACGGAACAACATTTATATTTGCTTATTTTGCGTTTTCGTTTTTTTTCTTCTCAGTTTTTATTTTTTTATATACTGGAAATTTTCTATACAATCCTTTTTTCTTAAATTTCAATTCCAGTGTAGAAAACTTCTCTCTGCGTTTCAAAAGTTCCTTCTCTAAAATTTCAGCGCATTTTTTATTGTACGTCTCAAAACTCAACTTTGTTGGGACGACCAGGCCAACCTCTCGACGTCTTTTACCAGTGATTTCAGCATTGATTTCGTTGTCAGCATTCTGACCAAGAAAATGATAACAAAGACTTGAAATTTCAGCAGGTAAATGTCCGACTAAGAGTTTTTCCTTGTCTACGTCCTTGTACACTCCAATGGAATACTTGTCGTATTGAATGGCTTCCTCTCGTGTTTCTGGAGCAGTAGTTAGGTGTTCTCCAACAGTTGATGTCCAAATAGACATGTAGACATGGTGGCCGCGAATGACAGTGGAAACTTCAGTTTTGTGACAGACTTTGAAAGGGAGGTAACCAGAAACTCTAGCCATACTTGCTAATGAAAGTCAAATAATTTTGTTCTAGCACTTCTCTCTCTCTTTTCTTTACAACCTTCAAGAAGGAAAGGCAGAAAGTAACTTTGCTTAAAATTTCATCTTTATTGAATAGAGAGCTAACTATTCAATTTAGAACACTTGAAAATATTTCCGTTCAACTCGTAAATAATTGAACAATGATAATTGTTTTAGCAACTTTGTTTCTAACACCAAAGATGGAGTACCGAAACTATTATCTGGCACGCGCCATGGAAAAAGCAAATGTGATGAAATAAGTTTAAATTGTGAAATAAAGTGAGAAAGCGCAAAGGTGAAGAGCGAGAAATATTTATTTTTTTCTCGCCTCGATAATTTTACTACATTTGTGATTAGTGAGAAGAGGAATAACTAACAAGAGAAATGGATGAAAGGCAACTTATCTCACATAAAGATGAAAAAAGAAGATCTTTCACGATGCAGTTTAAGCAGCAAGTCATTGCTTATGCAAGAGCTCATTCAAAACGTTCTGCTGCCAAAAAGTTCAATATAGAACCGAAACGTGTGAGAGAGTGGATAAGTCACGAAGCAGCAATCAAGACAACAAAGCAGTCGAAACAAAAATTGGAAGGAGGTGGTAGAAAGTGTATGGATGAACAGTTGGAAGAAGACGTCATTTTGTGGATTTACGATCAAAGAAGCCGAATGTTACATGTCAGCCGCAAGATGATCATGTTCAAAGCTAAAAAACTTTTTGATAAAAAAACTGATGATCCAGCTGTTCGGGACTCATTCGTTGCCAGTCGTGGATGGTGTGAAAAGTTTATGAGACGACATGGTCTCTCCTTGAGAAGAAAAACCACAACAGCCCAGAAAGATCCTTCGTTTTTAATCGATAGGTTGGTTGCGTATGTTATTCGCACTCGTAGATTACAAAAGCAACATTCATTTGCTGATTGCAATATTTTCGCAATGGATGAAACTCCAGTTTGGAACGACATGGTATCGAATACGACAGTCGAAAAGACAGGCTCTAAAGACGTGCCTATGAAAACAACTGGACACGAAAAGGTTCGTGTGTCTGTTTGTTTAACAGCCAGAGCAGATGGAACAAAATGTAGGCCGTTTATTGTGTTCGCAGGTGCAAAGAGAGAATCGAAATCCCTGCACGAAGAGTTTAAGCAAAAGTGTTCTGTTGCTAGTAGTGCAAACGGCTGGATGAACGAGGATCTTACACTTCGATGGTGTGACGAAATTCTCGGGCAATTTTCTTTCCAGAAAAGGCTTTTAGCATGGGATTCATTTGAAGCCCATTTGACGGATCCTGTTAAAAAGAAGTTGAAAAAAGCTAAATTTGAATCTGTCATTATTCCCGGAGGCTGCACTAAGTACATCCAGGCTCCAGACGTTGTATGGAACAAACCATTTAAAGGTAAAATACAGGAGTATTATGATGAGTGGCTTGCAAATGGAAAGCACGAGTATACAGATGCAGGCAACATGAAACCTGTGCCACGTCGTCTTGTTGTTGAATGGGTAATTCAAGCATGGAATGGACTGCCTTCTGAGATGGTTGCCTCCTCTATGAAATCTTGTGCTTTAGGACTACCTGTTGACGGGTCCAAAGATGAGGAAATTTCGTGTTTCAAGAAAGGAAAGAAATGCGAAGCAGGAGCAAGCCTTCTCAAAGATCAAACTGAATTATTGAAAAGTGGGGAGCTGGACGAAAATCCTTTTGTCATATCTGATGAGGATGTAGTTGAAGCAGCTCCCCAATTTACTTTAATTGAAGAGGATGAGGTCGATATCGATGTAAATAGTGTGGAAAATGAGATTTTAGTTGTCGATTAAAAAGAAAAATATACAAAGTCAACGAAATAAATTTCTGTGGTCCTTTCAATTCTTGTCGATTTTTGAAATTATTTAATAAACGCCCCCCTCTTTTAAACGCCCCCCTCGAATAAACGCCCCCCAAAATCCAAAAAATTTAATAAACGCCCCGGGCGTTTATTCGAAGTAATACGGTATCTGTGCGAAGTGCCAACTGTTTTAAAGAGAGTCAACTATACTTGGGTAGAATAGAAGCGTGAAAAAAATTGAATGACAAGTCAGCGACTTCATGGTTCGTTTTCAATACAAATAATTATATAAATTTCTTAAGAAAGAAAATATGAAACAAAATATGAAACTATTAGCTTTTTATATTTAAACGATTATCAGCGACTTACATATGATAATATCATATGATAGATGATATATATATATATATATATATATATATATGTAAGATGTAAACGGTTGATGATCATCTGAATACGTGAAGCTAATAGTTCCTAATTTTTGTTGTTGCTTCTTTCCTATGAAATCCAGAAACATTCCATTTGAACGAATATTGAGCTCTCTAGTTGCACACATAATGGAAGACATCTATATATATGTAAATGTATAAATGTTATGAATACCAGTCAAATAGTTTACAAACAGTAGAACTCTAAAGCAAGTACTTGAATAAGGTCGAACCCTCTGTCTGTATCGCAATAAGGGATTGAATATTCTTTCTTTATCAGCACAAAAGACTGGAAATGCTAATACTTTTTAGATAAGGGTTGTCCTGTTTAAGACTGGAATAAAGGCAAATTTTTTTTGTCTCCTATAACTTAAAATCAAAGAAATGGTTACTTTACTGCAATTTGTACCGCATCTGTAAGTATTAACAGTGCTAAATGAATTCAAGATCGAGCCCAGGGAGCAATTGTTCTTGATTGTATATTCATTCAAGCACATTAACTAGTATGTCAGCAGTGTCTTTTTTGTTTATAAGACTTTTCTGTTAACTACTGATGGGCAAGGATAAAAAAATAATGCTCTTTAACTGTGGAATTTTTTTAAATCAATAGTTCCCTGTTTGTATTGGAAATATTTTATTTTATGGATGTATATCTATTGCTATCGGCAAAAGAATAGACGGTAATGTTTATATCTTGAGTAAACATATCATATCACCTAGTCGAATGCTATCAGGAAGGTAAAACACTTTTAATATCTTGTTGTTGATAAGAAAACGAATAAATTGATTCTTGAAAATAATTTGGGGCGAAAAACTCCCAAGAAAAAACAGACTTTCACGATGGACTCAACTCGTAACTAAACTCTCATTTCCTGTATTGCATTTTTGTTTAATGACAGTGACCAAAACGTGCTCAGTTTGTTGAGGTTAAGCGTAGTACATAAAACAAAAAAGGCCGAGTTCATCATCATGGTGTTTCGGGCGACTTCTCGAGCCATCGCTTTGTATTTTCATTTGCCTCCTTGAGATCTTTGTCGGACGCTCTTGGACTAAGTGGCCAGTGATGTTGAATGTGATCGAACGGTTGAATCGAATCACCACAAAGGCATTCCGCTTACTGTCTCAGACCCCACCGGAGCATGTTGTCACCAGTCCTGTTTTTTCCACTTAAACGGGTCCACTATCGTCAAATAGGCAAAATCTGCACCAAAATTCTTTTAAAAAGACCACCCGCCGCGGCGCTAAATAAGGAACAGAAATAAACAGAATTTGGACACCAAGGAGCAAGAAAAACGAGGAAACTAAACAACTTGTAAGGCAGTCAGAAAAGAGCCAGAAAGAAACTTCGTCAACGTCAGGCTTTTCTTTTGAAATTCCGGTTTATAGTGTCCTTAGTGAAAGAATTTAAAAATTTGACCTATGAGGCCAGGTATTTGTTTTGGATGCAAACATTTAAGTTTACATAATCCTCCCTCCTTTTTTCGTGGAATATGGAGGATGTCATTTTCTCCAAATTTTTCTTGAGGCCCTTGTATTTAATCTATTGGCAAGTCTGGTTCTAAAAATATTGGTTCTTTGTATTGTGCTAAAGATTACCTTGTCGGAAAAGTCTCGAGGTAAACAAATGTTTTTTACTCTTTAATTACGTACGTCTGCATACTTTGGTTCGGCTACAACTTTTCTTCTACTCTCATTTGGTATGAGTTCAGAACAATCTTTTTATAGTTTCATAACGTCTAAACGCGTTTGCTCTGCCCCAAATTTTTCTCCTTTCCGTTGTTTCAAAACACAAACTTAACAAGAGAAACGCTTTAAATCACTCACTGACAAGTTGTTCAATTGACAAACCTCTTAGTCCATCAGGATGGTCCTTGTCTGAAGCGGTATATAAAGACGCCTGACTGCCACATTACTCTCCCTCGAACTATCAAAGCACACAACCACAATGACCATCGTAATGTTTCTTCACCCCTCAGCTTTCTCATATTCACCCTTTCACCCTTCCTAAATCATTCCTCTTTAATATTGTCACATTCTTTCTCCCCCCTCCCCGAATATCGGGCGCTTTCTGAATACAAAGAACCAAAATTACTTCTTCAATTAAAGCAACAATTTTATCACTTCCCTTACTCCCTCTAGGTATGATCTTGTTTATTGTGCCTTTTATGCCATTTATGTAAAGTAAACAGAGAGAAGCTACAATAAATAGAAGTAGAAGAAATAGCTGATAAGAAAATTATATTTTTTTTTCTAAACGTCAAAAGAAACAAAGTCGAAGGAGGGAGAGAAAAACGATTGATCATCATGGTCGTCATCCTTAAAGCAAATTATTGTGAATGACCCCTACCACCCTTCCGAACCTTCCTGTTTTCCTTAATCAAAAGAGGGAAAACAACGATCTTGTCAACACCGTTTCAAAAGATGCACTTGGTTGGATTAAGACATTGATACTGACTCAGCTCTTTGTTTTTCTTTCCTCGGTGCTGAAAAGAAAGGGCATCTCACTTGTGAGACCAATAAAGACCTTACATACATTAGTAATGAGTTGAAGTCGAGGATGAAAGCTTCAAAATGTATTCTTTATCAAGAACAAAGAAAAGCTCACAATACCGCTAAGACTTGTGAGCTTGTTGTCCCAAGATTCCCTGGTGTTGGTGACACGTGGTCTGAAGATCGCCAAGTTTACAGAATCGAACAACGGAAATATTTCATTAGGTTACTCCTTTCCTCAGGACAAATGACAACAATGACAATGTTCATCAATTGTTACTACTGATGGGAAAGTACGACACGACTATATTGGATCGAATTGAAGATTCGTCAGTTAAACGTACGCTTGGATATACACACGTTGACTATCAATCAGAATTGATGACGATCATGTCCAACCAAGTTTTGAAATGTAGGGGTTGCGTTTTTAGGCAAAGGCTAGGAGAGTAAACTTCGAATTGGAAACAACGCATTACCTTGTGAGTAGGTCTTTTGTGACCAAAAGCTAGGCCCACCGCTGAAACCGTGCTTGGTGTCCGGAAGAGCATCCGATCATAAAAACCGCTGCTATGAACAACATGCCTGAATCTACACAAATCCAGAATAATGCTAGGGCGTTTCCCACAAGCGACGCGCACCGGCAACCTCCGACTGATGCGGAAAGTGGACAAGGGGTACCATGGTAACCGTGGCGATGGCTAAAGAAGTTAGTGGAACTCAAGTTCGCCAGCTGTAACGTAGGATCCATGACTGGTAGAGGAAGAGAGATAGCCGAAGTCTTCAAGAAAAGAAACATCGACATCCTCTGTGCACAGGAAACCAAATGGAGTGGAATGAGTGCATGAGAACTGTTGGAAGGATACAAAATAAATTACAGTGGAGAAGGAAACAGAAGAAATGGAGTCAGAATCATATTGAGCCCAAAACACAAGGAAGGAGTCATTGAGGTGGAACGGGTGTCAGACAGACTGATGAAGATGAAGCTGGTGATTGCTGGTGAACCTCTAAACATTGTTTCACCACAATTAAGAGAGACAAGTGAAGAAAAGGAAATGTTCATGGAGAACTTTGAGAGATTAATACAAGACATACCTGAAAGCGAGAAGGTCCTTGTGGGAGCTGACCTAAATGGACAAAATCAGATGGTTAGCAAAGAGTGCACAGTGGAAAAGGATATGGCCAGAGAAATGAAGAGGGAGAGAGAATCCTAGAATGTGCTCAATGCCTCGATACGGCAGTTGCAAATACGTACTGCGAAAAGAGATATGAACATCTCATCACATACAAGAGTGGGCAACATGCTACACAGGTTGACTATGTGATGATAAGAAGAGTGGACCTGAAGAATGTCAAGAATTGTAAGGTCAATTGTGCCACAGGATATACTCCTTTGTTTGGTGCTTTAGATTAGACAAGAGAAGAAACGAAAGCCCAAAACTCGGAAACAGATCATTGATCATTGATTATTGAGTTCCAAGAAAAAGTGAGAGGAAAACAATTACCAGGAATAGAGGCATCTCAAGCAAACTGGTAGTCAATAAAAACTGCCCTACTGGAAGCAGTGGAAGAGGTATGTGGTTCCACAAAAGGAGGACGGCACCAAGGAAGGGACACATGATGGTGGAGCACAGAAGTGCAAGATGCTATTTGAAAGAAAAAGATAGCCTTCAAGGCATGGAAGAGTGATATGAGTGAATTCTTGAGATACGAGTATAAGAAGACCAAGAGGAAGGCTAAAAGACCTGTGGCCAAGGCCAAGGGGGAGGCAGGGAGGGAATTGTATGAGAAGATGAAGACCAAGAAAGGAGAGAGGATGATATATAAAGTGGCAAAACAAGGAGCACAAAGTAGACAGGACGTGGGAGATGTATCTGTAATAAAGGACAAAGATGGAATCTTAGATGGGAATGAGATTAAGAAAAGATGGAAGGAGTACTTCAGCAACCTGTGGAGTGTGGAAAATGAGAGGGAACTACTCCAGGAATGCCCACCGATTGAAGGCTCGCTACCTGATATTAGTGTGAAGGAAGTAGAAGGACCGATGAAGAAAATGAAAAGTGGAAAGACAACAGGGGTCCCTGGACTAACAGTGGACTGCTAAGGTACCTAAGCACCCATATGGTCACGTCACTGCTGCGGAAAGTATAAAGCGAAGGGAAAATGGTAGCACAGTGGGAACTAAGTGAACCAGTTGCCATTTTCAAACGAAAAAGGACCCACTGGACTGCTGGAACGTCAGAGGCAGCAAGCTATAGAGGGAAGGTTGTGTGGTATGTGGTTTTACAAAAAATAGAAAATGATGTAGACTCCAGCTAGTAGACTTGTGTTATTGTTATTCTGCTACTATATGCATGCAAATGCACTACATATTCTTGAATCAGTTCCAGAACATTTGCCAAAATACTATAATTTAATTGAAGCAGACCTAAATTTATTGAAAGGAAGAATGTGGACTCCGTACCAATTGTTGTATTGTTAAGTCGGCCAGGTATTAATGACTTGATGAATACAAGAAGTCTTGAATGAGTTTTTCATTATTTTCTACAAAAGTCTCTTAATCCTATTTTGTCTGTGTTTAAACTGACTGCCATCAAAATAGAGCTAGCGGAAACCTTAACAGGGTATGTTAAGTCACAAACAAATTGGAAACGTAAACTGGCACATGGAATTAAAGGATATTGCATCTTTTTTCCAACACCGATATGATTGGCTTGAAGATAAATTTGAATTTTAAACAACAAATTCGATTTTAAAAATGACTATTGAATATATTTTTACATTAAATTACTTTAAATACAATAGTAGTATATAGAGATTTCACAAATTTTCAGAACCATTTTGAGCCTGATAGTCTTGTTGATCATGTATTTTTTATGCATGTCTATCTCACAATTTATGTTTGGAGCTTCAAGCTAATAAAAATGTCTGAATTGTGGGTAGTATAATAATTAGATATAAATAATTCGATTAATAGAGTAACGCTAACCGCTCAGACGGTAGAGCACGTGGTCAAGATACCCATAATTTGGTGTATTCTGGAATAACGTTACTTTTGTAGTCTCCTCGGCAAATATTTTTTGTCGCTTCATTCATTTGCTTTGGATGCATTTCGTTATTTCGTATGTTAGACAAACTGATATTACTCTTGTCTTGTGTATATTTTGCACTGGGACATTACATCCACTATCCTGCTGAGTACTGACTTATGAACTTAGGTTGGCATTTGGTTGAGGACTTATTAGATAGATTTTTAAACTTAGGACTCACAGTGCTTGTAAAAGACGGTTAAAGACAACGGAGCGCCTGTTTTTTGGTAGCAATAAATTATTCCAGTAGACAGGTTAACCCCAATTATCCAAGGACATTGGGGTCCAAGACATGCGACCGGAAGTAAACTGAGGCACATAATAACCACCCGTGACCTTCACCGATATACCTTGCCAAAATATGGTTTGAGTTAGATAAAAAGACTCGCAATAATACCCGCTGAGGGATCACAACAAATACTGCACAAGGATACAAAACCCTGTATTTAGATAATGACGCTTAGATGCACTTCTATGGGGGTCAAAGAAATAATTTAATTCGGAAAAGATGGAAAGAAAAGCATCAAATACAGGATTAATATCAAGTTATCTTTCATCGTAGTTGTAGCCACTGGATACAACGTTTCACTACATATAGTTTCACTTTTCTTCCAAACTACAAGTTTTTCAGTCCACTTAAACACCGACTGAAGTTACACATTAAAAAAGTAATTAAGCCTGTCTTCCTTTTTCCACCAATTTGTTTCCAAATTCTGGTGACCTTCATGATTGTGATTCTTCATCGATTTCTTGATGAGCCTGCCAATCTTGAGGATGGCACGCTTTGTACTTTTATTAAGCCAAGCGATTTAGTTCCTGGTCTTTACTGCTTTCTTGAACATTCTCTCATATCCAATGTGATACCATTTCTTAAAGTTTACGGCTTTCGGGTGAAACGTCTAAAATTCTGCAGTTAAAATTTCACTTTGTGCCCTTCTAGTGGTGCACTTGGGGGATTTTTTTAGGTAATGGTTTGTCAGCTCTTATTTCCATCCAAGAGAAACGTAGTACTTGTCACAAGAATAACGTTCAAAAGCTTTCCATTTTTAACGACCAGCTTTGTATATAGTCCTTGACACCCCCTCCCCCATTTGTGATAATAATAATGTTCTTGAACGTTCTCTTATTATTTACTCATTAAAATATGTAAATTTCATGTTTAAAAGAAAACCAAAGCAAACACAGAAATATTAAAATTTCAACAGTTCTCTAAAATTTATAGCTCTTCCATTTCAACTAAACCATTCGTCTTCTTTTCCATATGGTAATAGTTCTTGGTGTATCCATTTTTTGCCTCTCCTAAAATAAAGTAAGACAGGAACATTCAAACAATTGAAACGTCTTGAAGAATTTTTGTAATGAATGTTGCATTTAAGTTGGGTTTTTTTTGGAAAATTTTCAATATCTTTTATGTTTTGTGTAAAAAACCTCTGGACTAGTTATTTCAAGAAGAATAAAAAAGAATTTTTAAGTTAGGGGGGCGAAAATACCGATGTAAGTTACCGTATCATTTTCAATTGTATTCTCGCGATGCGTCCGTATTGGCTTCCTACGGATATATCAGCTTGAAGAGCAGTGGTTTCGGAATTTTTTTCAATGACTATGTAAGTCGGGTTTGGCAAAATATTCTTGATGGATTTGGAAAGCCTGCTAGGTCTGCACATAATCTGAAGGTGAGAAGCAGCTGAATCGGAAAATTACAGAGGGGATTAAAAATTGAATCCTGTCTCCCTGTGTAGCTTTCGAGAGCTTAGTAAGAGTTATTGATTAGATGAAATCGAGTTTGTGGTTTATCACATAAAATACACTATCTGGTAATTTTTCACTTGGACAATTCGATATAGTTTGCTAGGTTTATTATAAGATAGCGACGACAAAAGTTGTGTATGATTGTCGAAAGCCTGGGTAACAGTTTTCCAAGGTTGAGGATTTTTGTGTCGTCACTATTAGAATATGCTTGGTGATGACCGACTGTTCTTTGAAAGCTATACAAATTTTCTGCTAGTTTTCAAGTGCCTCAACGTTCAAGAAATTAGTACACTTTACTTTAACTTTTTGGTTCGTTGTCTTGTTTTCTTCAGTCACTCTATTCACTATCGCGTCAGGTCTTATGTTCTTTGTTGATGTTAAACTGCACAGTTTCTTTTTGCTTTATCTTTAATCGAGCATTTCAGCATACGTCTGAGAGATAATTTTGCTGAGTTTCGGTTTACTCCAATTTTTCATTTTTGCATGGTATGGTAAAAAAAGTTTCCACTGATCGAAGTCTGAAGCCATTTTTGGTAATATAATTTGAATTTTCCCTCTCTTTCCAGATTTGCGTTACGACAGGAAACAATGAAAGTTGAGCTCTGGATTGTCAACTTTCTTTTTGACGGAGTTAATAGCAGTACAAAAAATGTTTTATTTCTTATTGTGTTTTCCTTTCCCATTTTCTCTTCTTCCTTCCATTTTCCCAAAATTTCTTGAAGTACGTAATGCCACCAAAGTTGTTTGCTGGTACACAAACTGACACCGGATAGCATAATGCTTCTTCTTCGTCCACGGTGCTAAGTTGAAACGAGCTTAGCCGCACCACTATTTCATTAATATACGCTGCCATTGTTCTCGGTCTTAGGCGGCATAGCATAGCTCTCTGTTGGTCTCGAAATGGTGTTGAAAAATTCTGCAGATACGTTTTCCTCTGTCTACCATGAGCACCCTTTCCTTGAATTCTGCCACTGAGGCAAAGGTCATCTAGCTTTTGTGACGTGGCCCAATCACTTTGCGTTATTTTCTTTGTTCCCTAACAGTGTAGAACTTCGATGTTTATGACTTTGTCAGTATAGGAAATTAAAGCATGCGGCAGTAAAATCACATCTCTGCAGCTTCTATGTTTCTCCATGTTTCTGCATTGAGTGTCCATGTTTCTGTTCTGTACAAGAGGACCAACGAGACAGAGATTTTGAGGAGGCGGAGTTTGATGCTCATTGAAAGTTTTCGATTGGTAAAGATGGCTCTCATTTTGTTGGATGCATCTTCAACCACTCCTGTTTTTTATTTGATTTCTTTGTTGCTATCACTACTTGCTGTGACGTACAATCCCTATGATGTACGAAATGTGGCTACGGCTTGTGTTTTGAAATGAACATTACCTTTGGTTTTTGCAGTTAATGGTCAGACCACGGTAAATACCAAAGGCTGTTCCAACAAGAGTCAGATACTTTCCCCCACTCCTAAGACTTGGTGATGAAGACTGTCGTCAGCATAGCGAATATTTTTAATCTGGAAGGAATAAACAAGCAGACCTTCAGAAAAAGATCTCCGAGGATGATTTTGCTATAGAGATTGTAAAAACTTGTTAACAAATCACATCCTTGCCTTAGTCGTCTTCGGATTGCAACCTTTCAGCAAAAGTCTTGTCAGAGAGGCACAAGGCTGATTTTTGCTTGGTGTAAAAGTTATTGATGATTCTAAGGTCTTTATCGTCAATCTGGAAGCCCTATGACATACCAAGTAGGTTGTTGTGCATATCTCTTTTCAAAGACCCTCCTGTGATCAATGTATAGGTTCTGCTGGTGTTATATTGCTCTTTGAGAAAGAATTTTGAGGTTGAAATTTGTGTGTTGTGTGCCGATGGTCTGAAATTTCAGGTAGAAGTTTACGCCGAACTCACTGAAAGACTATTTTTGTTAGGATCTTGAGTGCATGGCTCATTAGACGTATAGTTTGATTGTCGTTCCAGTCAAGCGTTCCAGTGATATTTGGTAGGGCTACAAAGATTGACCTAAGTATATCCTTTGGGAGATTTACAGTCCCATAGTTCTTATCGATTATTGTCCATAGAAATTCAATACCTTCACCTAGTGCAAGAAGCTTTCTATTGATATATTATCTGGTCCAGCTGGCTTTATTTTTCATTGCTCGGTAAACCAAATCTTCCAGCATTCAGGGGTCGGTTATTGCTGTTTCTAGGAATATGCTTCCTCGACCTTTATTGTCCTGAAAAAGTTCCTGAGATATTCCTCCCACCGATTGGCCACATTCTTGTTTGTGGAGAACATAATATTGGAGGGGCATATTTATGTTGTGAAAGGTGATAGCTGATTCAAATGAATTGAAAAGATTAAGAGACTCCAGTTTTCTAGAGGACTGTATTTATTGAAGATACACAAAGAAATGAAATGTAATAATATATCCAAGAGTAAAATATACAAGTATCCAATGATAAATACAATAAAATCAGTACGATCTGGAACTAGCTATTCACTCGTTGCGATGAATTAGCAATCTAATAGGACGATCAAAGCGATCTCGAAGATTCTTATATCATTCAATGACTGCTCATGAGTCCGATCTGTTCTGTAAGCCTACTCAATCTTAGTTACAAATGCATCTTATTTATAGCTAATTTACAACAATAAAGAAGAAACTAAACGTGACTGTCCATTAACGTTCATGGTCCAAAAAGGAATTAAAATAACTGACTATATATTAGTAAGGAAAAAACACTCTACTTATTTACGCGACTACGGAAGCAAGATGAGCATGCATGAAGCACCAATATCGTCCAAAACGAATGACTATTAAAACATCACTGAGCCCAAAGACAAATATCTAAGACTTAACTTGACGGCATGTATGGAAACTAGCACGTACTTTCCCTATGTAGTCTGTAGCCACACGAAACAGAAGGGGGTTTCCAACAATTTATATGTTGATACTTGAGAAAGGTCCATTAAGACTGAGGAAAATAGCAGCACTTTGACCAAACAAACTTCATTTGAACTTTCGATGTCGTTGTTGTCGTTATACTAATGTTCTTTTCATGGTGTAAACATGGAATCCTTTCGTTGTTTAATTGCTTCAGAATCCATTGCACTTTTCGTTTTAGGTTACAAAGATGACCTCTTTAATGATGACAGCAAACCAGTAAATTCTAATCAGATTAAAAAAGATTCAAAAGAGTTGGAAGGTAAATATCCTTTAGTAAATTATTATAGGATTATCATCTTTCAAAGATTAAAATTTCCGCAGGCAAATAACACCGAAAAGTTTAGAGAAAGGGTAAACTAACAGGTAAACATAGAATTTATGTTGCTTGTTTTAACTTGGAAGTGTAGAGAATATTAAAAATATCCAACAGCCTAAGGAACCGTACATTAACCTGCTTCTACATTTTTGTTTTTCTGCTCTGAAATAGTGGAATTAACTGTCCCATTTCATTTATTCATTGCAAATGAAGGAGAGGGCTGGGCCTCACTGACCAATTGAATCATTGTTTTTCAAAAGACAAGTAGGGGGGTTGGGGGTGGCTTTGGTGATTAGAATCTCTACATTTTTTAGACAAAATTAGGAGTAGTTTTTGATGGCTATCGTTTAATTTATTAGTTAATATCAATTAAATTGCTCCTGCGACACTTTACAAAACTAGGCTTCATAAAAAATTAAGGATAGAAAATACAATTTAACTTAATAAAAAAAACCACAAGTCCTGAGCTCAAAAAACCCCTCAACAATGAGGGAAAAAAACAAGGAAAATAAAGGCCAGTCAATTTGTTTTTCAATACACTTGTTAAGAGGATGAGGTTGTTAAATTAATTGAAAGCACTTTAACAATATTTGATATTCCAACATCCTGTGTCGATGGTATACTTCTACTACTACTACTACTACTACTACTACTACTACTACTACTACTACTACTACTACAAATAATAATAATAATAATAATAATAATGATAATAATAATAATAATAGCAATAATAATAATAATAATAATAATAATAATAATAATAGCAATAATAATAATAATAATCCCTGGTAAAATCAACATTCAAGAAATCCAGAAGATAGCTCTCCTTGGAACAGCACACATACTACAGCGAGTACTATCAATAAAGTAGAAAGCAATAGCTAGCCTCTAGTGCCTTAGGACCATTGTTTTACCGGGCTCTAAAGGACATGATAAAGTACGCAGAAAGTAAAATACATAACAATAATAATAATAATAATAATAATAATAATAATAATAATAATAATAATAATAACATTAATAACATTTATGCGGCGGGGCTTAGAAAGTGGTATGAATATAAGCGAACCACCGTAGTCGAAGGAAAAGATGTAGTTATCCTATGAAATATCNCTACTACTACAACAAATAATAATAATAATAATGATAATAATAATAATAATAATAATAATAATAGCAATAATAATAATAATAATAATAATAATAATAATAATCCCTGATAAAATCAACATTCAAGAAATCCAGAAGATAGCTCTCCTTGGAACAGCACACATACTACAGCGAGTACTATCAATAAAGTAGAAAGCAATAGCTAGCCTCTAGTGCCTTAGGACCATTGTTTTACCGGGCTCTAAAGGACATGATAAAGTACGCAGAAAGTAAAATACATAATAATAATAATAATAATAATAATAATAATAATAATAATAATAATAATAATAATAACATTAATAACATTTATGCGGCGGGGCTTAGAAAGTGGTATGAATATAAGCGAACCACCGTAGTCGAAGGAAAAGATGTAGTTATCCTATGGAATATCCCAATCCATACTGAGAATGAGATTACTGCCAATAGGCCCGATCTTGTAACTAAAGACAAGAGAAAACCGCAAATGTTTTCCGATTGACATCTCTGTGTCATAAAAAGGCGCAGCATAGCAAGCAAAGAAAAAGATAATTTGTCGAAATACAAAGACTCTGAGATAGAAGTTACCTAAATTTTGACCATAAAAACGATGGTGGTTATGGTATCTAAATTTATTGAAAAATGATAGTTGCTTGCATTTAATACTATGATAATTTTTTTGTTCAATGAATCAATCAGTGTCACTTTCTCGGAGTCGAAGGGTTGTACATCATGTTCTGCCAAGCCAGTTTATTTCCAGATAATTTTTGGCCACTCCTATTGTCCCACACTTAGACCATTCTTTCATGTCATCTCCCCAGATTCTCCTCGGTCTACCACGGCCTTTCCCCCCTTTAATAAAACCTTTTAAAATCAGCTGCACTAACCCACCACTGCTTCCTCTCACGACGGAACCTGCATACCCAAATTTTCTCCTTGCCAAATCTTACGACCAATTTCCTTTCACTCCAATGATTTCTTTCACTCTTTTGTTGGTGACATGATTGGTGTATTTAATTTTCAAGATTTTTCTATAACACCATAACTGAAGGCATCTATCTTTTTTTGAATTGCATTGTTATAGGTCCACGTTTCACATCCGTAAAAAACCCACAGATTTTACATAACAGTCAATTATCCTTTTCTTTAGGTTTACGATAACATCTCATTTCCAGAAAGCTGGTTTTCCTATGCCAATTCGTTTTTTCACATGACCTAGACTTCTCATAGCGTCATATATTATGCTTCCCAAGTATTTATATTCCGTCACTTGTTGTAATGTTTCTCCATTCATTTTAATGGTTACGGATGATGGATTTTTCTTTGCTTTATTTTTAATTTTCATTACTATGGTTTTCTTAGTGTTTAGAGTCATTCCATATTCTTTGCATTTCTTTTGAATTTTGTCCATTATTCTCTACAAATCGGCATTGGAGGCCGCTATCACTGCTGTGTCATCTGCATATCGTATTGACTTGATACACATTCCATTGACTTTTACTCCATCAAATTCTGATAATGCTTTATTTATGAGAAATTCACTGTATGAGTTGCACAGCATTGGTGACAGCACACATCCTTGTCTCACCCCATTTCCAATTTCTATGTCTGTTATCAAGTCATTTCCGTTTCTTACTTTTGCACGTTGGTACCAGTATAAATTAGCAATAAGTCTTGTTTCATGAAAAGGGATTCAGATGTTCTTCATAATTTCTAACAGTTTATTATGATTTACTCTGTCGAATACCTTTGTATGATCAATAAAAGCAATACATAGATCTTTCTGGTGCTGTATCATTTTTTCTCCCATTGTACGTAGTACATATATGGCTTCTCTTGCGCCACTAACTTTCCTGTTGCTAAACTGAAATTCGGTTACATAATTTTCTATTATCGGTGTTATTCGTTCCTTTATTATATGTAGCAAAATTTTGAATGTATGTTTGTTTAAACTGATTGTTCGATATTGTTCACCCTGTTTTGCATTCGAGGTTTTAGGAACTGGGACAAAGACACTTATTAGGAAGTCTTCCGGAATATTCACTGGTTTCATGTATTCTGTTGATTGTGTTTGTTATTATCTTCAAGCTTTTTGGTCCACAGTTGAAGAAATTCAGCTGGTATATCATCAACACCAATTGCTTTGTTTCTTGGTAATTTCCCGATATCTCCCATTACCTCTTCTCAGTTGTTTTCGGGATTCTTTGATTGTCTGCATTGGTTATTGTCAGCATTTGTTTGTCAGGATAGTAAAGCTCTCCTACATACTCTTACCATCTATCTAGCACCTCTTTTATGGTTAACAGCATCTTACCTTCTTTATTTTTAAGTCCTGCCCTGGCACATGGTTTCTTTAGCTGTTGATCTTTAATTCTAGTATAAAATTTCAAATTGTGTTTTCTATCTAGGTCTTCAAGTTCTTTACAGATTTTGTTGTAATAGTTTTCCTTAGCCTATCTACATTGACGTTGTATCTCCTTACATAATTTCTTGTATTCCTCTCTTTGTTGTTTTGTTGTTTCAGTTTACTTCTCGCCAACCAGTGATATAGCTTGTATGAAACTGCTTGCCAGGATTTGTATGACACCATTGACCTGATATTAGTTCCTCTGCTTTCATGCAATACTGAAAAGTTGCTGACCCTCTTCAGAGGTTTCCCAGTGCGGGGAGGTAAGTAGGTGATACACCTTGCTCAAGGGTGAGCTACAGGCTAGTAGACCAAAGGATTGCCTTGTGTCTCTTTTAGTAAGCATATGCTTACCCCACCAGGGTCTTTTTATTGTATGAATGTTTTTACCTTATCGCCCGATGGCAAATTGTGTCCTGAAATGATAATAAAATTTAGTTTGATCAAAGATAAACCGAAATAAAGTAAGTGACGAAGAGAATGATAGGGATTTTTTTTCTAATACAAAGTATGTTCTACAATAAATCAAAATTATTCATATTGAAAGTTACTCTCCATAACAATTTTTTCAGGTATTCAAAAAAAATATTTTGAACCATGGGTGGATCAGGATGATTTCTGCTTGTTTTCTGTCCGGAAAAATGAAATCTATGTATGTATGTTTGTATGTATGTATGTATTTATGTATGTATGTATGTATGTATGTATGTATGTATCTATCTATCTATCTATCTATCTATCTATCTATCTATCTATCTATCTATCTATCTATCTATCTATCTATCTATCTATNGTAAGTGACGAAGAGAATGATAGGGATTTTTTTTCTAATACAAAGTATGTTCTACAATAAATCAAAATTATTAATATTGAAAGTTACTCTCCATAACAATTTTTTCAGGTATTCAAAAAAAATATTTTGAACCATGGGTGGATCAGGATGATTTCTGCTTGTTTTCTGTCCGGAAAAATGAAATCTATGTATGTATGTTTGTATGTATGTATGTATTTATGTATGTATGTATGTATGTATGTATGTAAGTATGTATGTATGTATCTACCTATCTATCTATCTATCTATCTATCTATCTATCTATCTATCTATCTATCTATCTATCTATTCTCTTTCTTTTCTAGAAACTATGGTCATTTCTTCCTAAATTATTATTTGTGACGTTTCTCCTTAGGAATTTCAAGCGACTCCTTAGGTTTTTCAACCAATCTTCATCCAGGTGAAGTTTAATTACCTTGGGACAGGAAAAAGTTGTACATCAATTTTCTCTAAAATTTCCATGTCATCAAATGTTGCTTGTTTAAGCTTTGAAAATTTAGTCTCTAAAACTTTCTTCAATATCAGACAAACATTTGCCCTCTTTTTTGGCAATGAATTTTAATAATAGAAAAATAAATAGACAGTTTAATAAATACATGGATTCATAAATAACCATAAATTTATAAATATCTACATTACTAATTTTATTTGCTTATTGTTATCGTCTAGCTTTCATGATATCCAAAAATTTTATTCTCAGTTAGTTGAAGCAGATTTCAAATATTTTTGAAGACAAGAAAAAAAGACTTTAATTGGAATATTTCTCGTAGATGTTGGGGGAGAGCTTTTTGAAGACAATAGAAAAGAGGAGATACTAGAGGCCATTCAATCTGGCACATACCACCCCAAAAACAGTAAGGAAAAGTAAAATTATTTTCCTCTTTTCTCCCTTTCTAGTCATTATTCCTGGTTTCCCCCCTTTTTGCACATACATTTCAGCTTACTTAGACTTTTCTCCATTTGTTCTACTTTCATCTCTTTTCTTTTAACAATTAATTCTGCTTTCTTCTCTTTTATTCACTTTTATTCTGCTTTATGTTCTGTTTTGTACCCTCATTACAGATTTCTTTTCTTTTTTGCACCTTTCTTCTGCTTTCTTTTCCTTATTATCTCATTCTGCTTTCTTTTCTTTTTTGCACCATTCTTCTGCTTTCTTCTCATTTTTATCCTATTCTGCATTTTTCTCTCTTTTAACAGAATTCCGGCTTTGCTTTTTAAACCGCCATCCCTGCTTTTTAACACTATTACTATTTTCGTCTTTAAATTTTACCTTTACTCCTTTCCTTTTTATCATTACCTTTGATCCTGATTAAAAATAGGACCTTATTAGGGTTTTCTTTAACTCGTCGACCAGTTTCCATCGATAAATTTAACAAAACAACTGTACGATCTTTTTCATTTATAGAGAAAGGTTCAGATCAAATTGAGAATGATGTTGAATTGCTGGACGACTTTGTGAATCCTGAATTAAAGAGTTTCGATAACGATTTGAATGAAGAACTTGAGGAATTAAAGCCAAAGCCTAAGGAAAGTTGTAAGTAATCTTATTTAATGTAGATACCAGTTATATAGGAGAAAGTGGTGTATCCTTGCTTATGGAAGATAAAGGTTTTTACTTTATTGTACCGTACATATATAATACTTTATAAAGCAATAGAAAAATGTAAAATAAGTACATATTATTGCTAATTAAAATTTAGTGGACTGGAACTAAATGAAGTATTCTGATTTTAAATGTAATGTATCTCTACTACAAGAGATGACAACACAAGACATCAGCATTATCATCATCATAAGGAAAATGTTGAACAATGCGAATGAAGAAGGAAGATAACATGGAAGTGGGTACAAACGAGAAATAGGAGCAGTGAGGCTAATCAATAGGCTTGACCGTAAATAGTTGAAATACAACTCAAAAGATTTAAAAGCATATTTCACGTCAAACAAAAATTAAAAAGCAGGCAGACATTTTTTGACCTCGCTCTCTCTCTCTCTCTCTCTCTCTCTCTCTCTCTCTCTCTCTCTCTCTCTGTGTCTCTGTGTCTCTGTGTCTTTCTGTCTGTGTCTGTCTGTCTCTCTCTCTCTGCCTCTCTTTCCCTGTCTCTCTTTCTTCCTCCCTTTATTTCTCTGTCTCTCTGTCTCCCTCTCTGTTTCTCTCTTGGTTTCTCTCTTTCACTCTTTCTCACTCCCTTTCTCTTTCTTTTTCTCTCTCCCTCTCCCCCCTCTCTGTCTCTCTGTATTCCTCTCTGTCTCTGTCTCTCTGCCTTACTTTCTTTCTCTCTCCCTCTGTCTCTCTTCCCAGCTCTCCTTGCGTTGTACCATCTACTACTGGGACCATTTGTATTTTACTCTGATGTTATTTATCATGTACCCACCCCATATGATTCAATATTAGGGTACCAAGCAGTAATTGCTTGTTTACTAGTGTTTGTGTTTCTTCTTTGTATATAGTAAGTCCCAAGAAAAATACTTCTTTATAATACATATATTTAACACCAACTAAATTGTGTATCTTCATCTCTGGGTATAGCTTTACCATATGTTTTCAGTGTTCTTTCAGCCTTCAGCATTTTGGTCAGTTACCTGCCTGGGTTATCTATCTAAATCTACCTCCTTTTATTCTGTCCTTCTCGTCTTGGAGCATCTCTTCTTTGTGTTCCTTTGTGTTGTCTTTCAATCGTACTTTTGTTCTTTCTCCTGATGTTCTACTTCCAACCCCTCCCACGTATAGGCCTTTTCTTCCATATAAAATGTAGATCACATGGCCAGACCTTTCGTCCAAGTCTGCACTTTTTTTTTCTTATATGTCTCTTGACCCTAGCTCTCACCTAATACGCCTTTCGTTCCTCTTTCTGTTTTCAAACCTCACTTCCTTAACATTTTCATTTCTGTCCTTAGTAGTAGGTTCACCACCTTCTTGCAAAATATCCAGTATTTTGCTCCTTAGATAAATATGTGTCTGATTGCACTCCTGTATATTTGAGATATACTAGATCTTGACGCCTTTTATTGACACATTATTGACGTATTAACATTGACAAATCAACTGTCTCTACAAGTAATTAAGGAATAGAGAATTTGGAGGTAAGCATACCATGGTCTGCCACTCCAGGGAAGGGTTCAGAGACACTACCTTTCAAAGCTTTCCCGAAGCTTAATAAAGTAGTACAGGACGATAAAAAAGGTAATCAATATTCCATGCCCCATTCTTTAATCATATGCGTCGAAAACTAACCTAACTTTATATTAATTTAACATTACACAAAAGTAACTTGGGCAGGTCTAAGGTACACCGATAAATGAAAGCCGACCTCGAGAGAAAATAAACAATACAAAGAAATGTATTTAAAGAGAGCTGTACGTCATCTTTTCTATATACTGACGCACATACGTAAACATCCATTTATCCAACTCTGTAACATCTACCTCTCTTTCAATCTCTCTCTCCCAGTATCGAAGTAATTATTAGCTATCGACAGTGCTCAATAATATAAGAATATTAGAGCTGTCATATGGTGGACGATAAAAAAATCAACAACAAAACTTAGTTTAGAACTGTCAGTTTTATGTTTTCACAGTTGTCAGCTAAACATAATAAACCACATCACTAGCGTATCTAGTTATAACTAGAACATATTACAAAAGATATAAAATTACCCCCATGGAATTGACATAATTGGCACAATGAAACAGCATTTCCTGATAATTGAAATGCCGTGAAACTTTTAGTTGCAACTATAATCCTTATTTTTCGTGTTACATCTTTTGTATAATGCCCTACTAAATGCATTGATTATTTTCTGTTATAAATACAGGAGGATAACTGTGGCCTCCTGTATTTTATACATGCTAATTTCCATAAAAATAAATAATTGTTTCTGCTTATTCTTCCAGCTCCAAGCTTTATCTCAGAGCTTATAAAGGACGAAGAAAAAAAGAAGGAGATAAAGGAGTCCGAAATAGAAACAGATGATGAGGGTAAATGCAATTTACTTTATTTCATTTTTGTATGAAAAAATTCTGTTATATAAAATCAGTATTAAAGTACTATTAACCTTCACTCCTACTGCATACAGCAACAAACTCTCAATTCTAAATTGGTTTTGTTCCATCACTACCTCTTCCACTGTGCCAGTTCAAAAAAATCCAAGATAGAGATAAATAGTTAGATGGATAGATAGATAGATAGATAGATGGATGGATAGATGGATGGATAGAAAGACAGGTGGATTGATCGATGGGTGGATGGATGGATAGATTGAAAGATGGTGGATGGATGGGTTGATGGATAGATGGAAGGATAGATAGATAAATAGATAGGTAGATAGACAGATGGATAGATGGATAGAGAGAGAAGAGGAGAGAGAGAGAGGGAGGGAGGGAGGGAGGGAGG
This sequence comes from Morbakka virulenta, assembly GCA_003991215.1. Lineage (NCBI taxonomy): Eukaryota > Metazoa > Cnidaria > Cubozoa > Carybdeida > Carukiidae > Morbakka > Morbakka virulenta. The sequence continues at coordinate 465,754 of RDPX01000067.1, forward strand.
GAGGGAGAGAGAGGTGGAGGAGAGAGAGAAAGTTTGTAGAAGGCGTTCCAGCTACATAATTTTACTTTTGTACACGTTAAAGTCTTTATTTCTGAATTGATATATGAGACAGTTACTAAATAAAGAGCTCTACGGAGAGAATACTGGTGCATTGCTGAATTTCTTAGACTGAAGTCTCTATACTGTTTTTCATTCTTTATCTTGCAATTCTAGACGAGGACCACAACACTGTCTTGGACAAAATCATCAAAGTAAATAATAGTAAGTAAAATTTTTACTACCTTGCACATGTCTTTAGGTTCTATCTTTTTTAGTGTTTTTTTTTATAAAATTAGACTTTTGGTTTGAGATTCAGAGTACAATTCTGTACGTATCTGGAGTAAAAACCTCCAATCACTTAGTAATATTGATATTGATGACTTAAAGATTAAAAAAAGGAATTTTGTCTATTTATGTTAATAATTGGATATATAATGTATAATGTATATGATATATAATATAAAATGTATTAATTAAATATTGTGTACTGTAGTTCGATCTGCAGACAAGTTTTTCGCTGTACCTCAACACATCAGCACAATCAGTGCACATTGGAACCTCTGAATGCTTACAAACAAAACCCATATATATAAAATTTCACACACACACAGATATATATATATATATATATATATATATATATATATNAGTAAAAACCTCCAATCACTTAGTAATATTGATATTGATGACTTAAAGATTAAAAAAAGGAATTTTGTCTATTTATGTTAATAATTGGATATATAATGTATAATGTATATGATATATAATATAAAATGTATTAATTAAATATTGTGTACTGTAGTTCGATCTGCAGACAAGTTTTTCGCTGTACCTCAACACATCAGCACAATCAGTGCACATTGGAACCTCTGAATGCTTACAAACAAAACCCATATATATAAAATTTCACACACACACAGATATATATATATATATATATATATATATATATATATATATATATATTTATATTCCTGATTGATTAGTTAGTAGTATGAAACATGGCTGTCTAGATGTGTGGTCTTTTGACTCTTTTTCTCTTTATGAAATATATGACGCTCTGCATTCATGTATTGTCCACTGTCCAATGGAAAAACTAAAACACAGACTCTTTAAAAATAAAAAAATAAGTAAGTAATCAAATAATTAAATAAATAAATATATAGCAGAAGACCTCAGTTAGTCCCTGTTGACTGTAAATGATGCGCCCCAGTGCTGCTTGTCTCGATTTCTCTGGAGCACCGTCGGCTGTGGCTGATGAGGTCGATGGCTGCTTTATCTAAGCAGCATGTACATAGTGGGGAGACCGGTGCGTGCGTGGATCTGGGCGTTGGGTACTTTGTCGCTCCACCTGATGCCGAGAACGCGGCGAAAGCAGGGCACGTGAAAGCTGTTCACCTTTCGTTCTTGGTTGGTATATATTGGCTATGATTCACTGCCGTACAGAAGAGTGCTGACAGTGCATGGGTTGTAAACTGCCATCTTGGTTTGAGTTGTCAGCTTTGGATTTTCCCAGACGCAGGTGGTAAGTCAGACTAGGTTTCTTGCGATTGTTGATTTCATGGTCAAGGAAAAGGTTGGGGTTTACGGTGAAGCAAAGGTATGTGAACAGGGTCAGATTCGAAGTTGTCAACAGTGGTGACAAGTGGGAGATCTACGTCCTAGCTCAACACTTTGGTCTTTTTCAGACTCACAATGGGTCCGAAATCTTTTCAGGGAGAAACTTTCCATGAAGCACTGAAATTGTTGCTCAGTGTGTGATGTGACTGCAGCGTTCCTAGAAGGCATCTGATGATGGTCTCGTGCACATGTCTTTGCTTTCAGTCTGGCGAGGTTGAAAAGTCGTCCCTTTGATCTGGTGTGCAGGTATACCCCTTTGGTTGAGGTCACAAAACCGTGTTTTAAGAAAAGAGAAAAGAAGACCCTGAAGAGGGTGATAGCAAGGACACAGTCTTGTTTGACGCCAAATTTTGATGCTGAAGGTTTCGGACATGCTGCTCTTATACTGGTTGGTTGCATGTCATCGTGGAAAGGAGCATTCAACTTGTAAGGCACACTGGGACTCAGAAGAGATGCGCTCAGAGAGCTTCTGGAAACGCGTGAGCACGACTATTGAGAGAATATACGCTATTGAGAGACTTTTATTGATAGTAGACAACCTTAGGAACTTTAGAAATATATAAATAAATAAATTGCTTAATTTATTAAAAAGAACTTCCTTCTTTTTATCAGAGGCGGATTTGAACTACAAAGAAGGGGACATTGTTTCTGACGAGAAAGAAGATTTCATTGAGAAAAGGAATGCTATAAGAAATACGAACAAGTATTGGAAAAATGGAACAGTTTATTATGAATTTGATATCGGACTTTCAAGTAAATATCTTTTTGAAATTTTACTTACACTATTTTAACAATGAATCCATTTCGTTGGTTTTTAAATCTGTTATTATTTTTTTAATAGAGTTTACCTCAAACGTCACTTTAGGATTACATCTTACAATATTTTTTCCTTTTCTTCCTAATATTATTATTTAGAAAAGCCATGACCGTTATTTAATGGAATCACACTAAAATGAAAAGGTTTAGAATGAAGGCAGGAATCTAAAGTCGATAGGCGATCTGCATTGAATGGAGAATGCTTATAACGATGACGACGATGATAATGTTAATGATGATGCTAGAGTAATCAATTAGTATTGCACTAGTTCTGGGAGAAAAAAGTAAAATTAAAAATAAAGGTGAATGCAAAATATTGAAATTTGACACAATTGTTCATTTATTCCCTGCTTTCATTTGTGGCACCGAAAAATCCAGTAAATGGAAGTGCACTCTTAAAGTAGCTGGCAATGTGAACATACCTTTTCTCCCTTGAGATTAATCTGGGCAGCTGCATGCATCTTTTTTCTTGGAAATTCGTATTGGAAATCGCCTCAGTATATTCAGCAACCCCTCAGGATTCCCTCAGAATCCCCTCTGCATACCCATGAGAGCAACACACAATGTCGTAGCAACACAAATTGTAAAGAAAAAGTGAGTGAAGGTAGTCGGGTTCGCGCAGTCACAATGGTTCAATGGTAAAAATAACCCCTCTATGCAAGTTGTCCCTTTCCCCCAGATACCAACATGGAATAAAGGGAATATAGCTAAAGCTGCTTACAGCATTTATCTCGATTTAAAGCTACTACCCTTGCTGGCTCAAGGTGCTTTTTTACTTATCACAAAACAATACAAAGGAGCCATGGCTTTATGTTTACTGGAGCTGCACCGTAACCAAGAGGTTTTGGATTCCCCGAACGGGCGAAAAAACTTTGGAACTTTACAAGATAGAAAACCATTGGTTGGCGTCGGGAAGAGCATATGGCCAACAAATTCCTCACGTTCTCAATAAAAGTCCCTCTGAAGTGGACCGTCTGATCCCCAGTTCCTGGAGAAAATGATGCTAAAACCTAACCCCTTCAAAAAAACCCCCACAAAAAACAATACGATACAAAGAAATTGTTGATGCAATACATACAATGACACGAGGATCCGGGAATGGTGTCTATAACCATAGAAGGCCATGATCAGAAAGGGACTCAGTAAATGTATCTACAAAATGAGTATGAGCCAAAAGCAGGAAGCCTAGCATGTGTAGAAAAGGACACAAGGACAATTTGTTTCTTGGGAGGAGGAAGTGGAGAAAGGTTACAGAGGTCACTTGCAAAACAAAGGCATAAGAAAGTAAAAGAAGCATAGTCTTTAGGACTGTAATGATATTCTTTTGTGTTGTAGGGCTTGGTAAGGGCAGGGTCAATGACACTGTCCGAAAAGACATGAATGCTTTCGAATTACGAAAAGTAGTTATCTGAGAGCTGTCAGATTTGAGAGAGTTGATGGATTGTTGCGACTCCTGATTGAAGAAATTGCTAGTTATAGAGCACTTATAATACTGTTTTACGTAATTGAAGAAGTTTAGTCGAAGTCCTTTTTTCTAAAGTGTTATTAAGCAGGGTTTTGTTCCAGTCCTTCCTTTTTTTATAAGGATTTTTAGTAGGGATTACAATACGTCCTGATATTTTTGATAGGATTTTTATAGTGTTATCAAGTAGGGGTCGCTCTGAGTCCCTGATATTTCTTACGGGATTACTAAGGAGGGCTTAGGCTGGGCTCTAGTCTTTTTATTTTGTTACCAAGTAGGATCTGGTCTAAGATCTAGTACTTTATAGTGTTATCAAATGGGGTTAGTCTGACTCCTGATATTTTTATGGGGTTACTAAGGAGGGCTTTGGCCAGGTTCTAGTCTTTTTATTGTGTAATTAAGTAGGGTCTGGTCTTAGTCCTCCCCCACCTTTTTCATAACATTATTTAATGGGGTTTAGTCAGAGTCGTGTTCTTTTTTATAGTATTATTAAGGATGTATAGTCTATATAGTAGTCTTTTTTCAAAGTACTATTTTACCTGCCAGTTTTTCCTGCAGTATGCATAGGGCACATAGACAAGTTTTGATTAATTATTTGATTCAATTAGCAGCTGAATAAACGAATTAAGTAAAGTTAACTTAATATATCATAGACTACTAGACAAACAATGTAAAACATTTAATAATAGAAACAAATGAATAAATATTTTGTTGAGTTTTATTGGATGGATTGATCTGAAAACTTGAAAACATGAGTTTAAACACGATTTCTTATACTCTTCATTTTCCTTTTTACTGTGTTACAGAGCGTCACAAAGACTCTATCCATGAAGCTTTTGATGAATTTCACAAACATAGCTGTATCAAAATGAAGCTATACGAACCAGGAACTTCGAGTGGCACTGACAGATTAAAGTTCTTCTCAGGACAAGGGTAATCTACATAATTGATTTTGTTAATTAGATCGTCATGGAAAATTTAGTAGACTTGAAGCCCATCTTCTAAACATTGATTTTCGATTATTTTTTCTTTTCGTTCCATTTTGCTTGGGGTTTGTTTGAGAAGAATCTAAAAAAGATAGTGAATTTTTCAGCTCCTGTTTTATGAACTCAGAGTGGTATAGAAATAAACGATTCCACCAGTATAAACCATTTTAAGGGAAATTAACATCATACATATAATGTTGTTGTAAATTAAATCTTTTCTGCTTCAGGGAAAGATCCAACATCTTCAGAAAACATTTATTTGAAATGTGTTTTGTCATTTATTGTTGCTAAGGATTCGGGTTTCAATTTATCAATAATGCATGCAAAAGCTTGCGAATCTTTCTCTCTTAAGAAGTCAGATGAAGAGCTGCTTCTTGTGTTTTATATGGTATGTCTAAGAGCATCCTATAGATCTTTTGAACACATTAGGGAATTGCAGGAGAGCAAAATAAAATTGTTAAGATCAAGAAGCATGTTAAGGGCCTACAAGAAGTCCTCTTCTTCGTGCATGCAAAAAATAACCCTGTTGACCCAAGACTGGTAGCAGGTGGTGCAAATAGTGAAAAGGTTGGTTTTTATACGACACTAAGCTACCATTTCCTTGTAGCTGGGAAAAAGTATTTGGGTAGAACCGGATGAGAACAAAACATAAGAAGGTGGCAGTAATAGGTCTGGTGATCCCATGAGTACATTTCCAGCCTTAACAAAATAAATAGTGGCCTATGCAGACTAAGTGGTAATGAGCTATTCTTTAATCTTGCAGATGTTTTTTCCACAGATGGAACATTGTCAGCATATCTCTATTCGCTTATCTCGCTTGGGAGAGATAAACGAAGAGATTGCACTTTTAAAAGTTTAGAGTGCTCTGATTCTTTATCTAATAACCTGCCAGTGAAGTCATGGCCGGCAAAGCTAATAATAGTTGACCTTGCTTTTTTCCTCTCTGGGTCCAAATGTATAAGGTGTTTTGACAACAAAATTTTACTTCTGAAGACTCACTGTGGAATGACATTTTCTTTAAAATAAACCTTCTGACTTTACAAATCTAGTGTCAACCGTTATGTTACTGAAACTCACACAAGCCAATCTGGTTACAATCTACTTTGAAGGATTCTCTTCATTGATTCATCAGTCCCCCGTGAGTTTACATAGCCCCTGCTTCCTTTTCTGGGTTACTAAATACATGACAAAACGAAGCAAAGGAACAAATACCAGCATAAGCAGATAAACAGATAAGACGAAAAAAGAATGTCCGAGATATAGTTTCAGGAAAACAAAGGTAACTTGGCTTTTAGCAACTTTGTTACTCTCTATCACAGTGAGAATTTTTTTAACAGCCCTTGAAATTCCAGCTTGGTGTCTGACAGGTCTAGGTCTGTCTTATGACAAGGACGGCCTTAATATCCTAGGCTGGCAGCCCATCTAGAAATGTTGTCTTGATAAAAACACCGGTGGTAGTGTCATTTCATTATCACTCATCTCTTATAATGGCAATGTGCAGTATACAGTGTCTGATTTCTCTCCGTTTAATGCCACACATATCACCACAGGATTCAGTTTGGCGCCATTGTGATGTTCTGCGTCTGAGCGACATTTTTTCCTCTTCTGAAATTTTTCATATGTGGATTTCATTAAAAAAAAATGACCCCTAATAAAAGGTAGGCCTCAAGTAGTCAGAGAATGAGAGGAATCTTTGAATGCAAGACTCACTCTATATCGGAGAGTGTAAACTCGAGATGTAGTAGTACTGGCTCTACACAGACCCAGAAAAACCTGCTATCTTTACAAATATTCTCTTCTGTGCCCGATGTCATATTTTCAATTTTGTTTTGTGAATGCTTCCCTTCATTTTGACTCTCCTTAACCTAGTGGTTTGCGAGACTATCCTTAATGAAAGTGCGATAATAGTGACATTCATTTTGGCGGCTATTTAGTTTTGTTCAAGTAGACACTACAACTCATCTTCTTGGTCTTGCTATCTATGTTTTACAGGATCTTCGACTTGTTAGAATAGGATAAGATGGCTCTTGAAATAGGCCTATCATGTGGTTTGAATTGACTCTTCTTCAGGCCACTTGTTACCTGTTTTTGGTGATATTCATCCCCTCTTCTGACTCTTGCTCAGTTATGGAGAAAGTATCACACTCCATTGATACATCTATGGACAAACATCACACTGCTAATATTTTTGTGTTTGATGACTGCAATGTTCATCATATAGACAGGTTGACATTCTAATAAGAGAAGTTACAACTTTTCTCTGGATCATGATCTTGTACAGCTTGTTGATTTTTCCCACAAAATCTGTTTCAGACTTAGGAAAAACTCTTCTTTTAGTTTTGTTTTCACATTCTGCCCCACAGCATTGATAGATTTCTCCTTATCTCCTTTTGGGTCTTCTGATCATGTTGTTGTTACTGTAGACAAAAAGGATAAATGTCAAATCTTGTTGACAAACCATTTCACTGTAAGACTGTTACGTTTGGCCAGGCTGACTGGAATCTTTAGCAAATCAACTTGCAATGCTGCCAGTGAATTCATGGAAAGAGTGCAAGTTGGTAATGATACATTTGTACCTGGTTGCAGTTGTATTCAAACCTCACTTTCTGCTTGTGTTTATTGCAATCAGTTCTATTTCTAGTTTCAACAAGATGCAACTAATGAACTTAGGGTTTTTTCCAATGGGATAGGAATGTTTGTAAAATTGTGATTTTACTGATTCTAAATCTTGTTACGCTAAGCTAGCTTTTGAATCTATTTCCTTTAAAAGACTTGGGATTTTAGATACCTAAAATTTTACGGTGGTGTCTCAAATTCTGAGCAGTCGATTATCCTCCCATATGTTGATGATGCTCTATTTTCTCTGTTCTCTACGGGAAAAGGTGGTCATTTTGCTAGATTATTTTCTGCCAAGTCTCCTTTAAATTGCATTGGTGATTTTTGCCGGAGTTCTCTTCCTAAATTTATCAGCTTGTGGACTCGACCATCATAAATCCAAGATTCGTTGCGAATGTTATTTTTAGGGCTTGATGAATTTGGTCTCCTAGTCTAGATTCTATTGCGGTAGCTGTCTTATAAGAGTGTGCTTCTGACTTATCTTCCTTGCTGTTCAGAGATTTTAATCTTTGCCATCAGGTCGCATGGGAAGATCAAAGGGTATTTTGAGTTTTTGTGGTAAAAGTGAGTTAAGCAATTTAAAAAAATCAGCAATGGAAGTCAATAATCTTGTCACTTTTGCGTGTTTTAGGCCGACCTCTACCACGGTTACCAAACACAGACCCTAACAGGAGGTCTCTATCAATACTATCATTTCTGTATATATGACCGAATTCTCCAGGATAGAGGCCAACAATACAACATTCAAAAATTTAACGAGGCAACGTAAAATGCTTATATTTGGTGTCAAATTACTTTAAAACGCTGCCATTAACTGGATTTATATACTTTTGCGATATCAGTACTGGAGCCTCCTCCAAAGCCCAAGCAATGTAAAACGGTGTTAGAGGACTTTACTGCCCTGCGTTAAATATTTTACGATCTTGTATTAGGTTTTGGCTAAGAGGAGCCGTGGCTTAATGGCTACTATAGTTGCACATTAATCAAGAGGTTCAATTCCTAGAGATAGGAGCCTACAATGCAAACAAATAAATTTAACTACGCAACTGAGAAAATTCGTATTTCGTTTCAGTGCAATCTGAAACCCTACGCTGAAAAGGGGTAAATTCATTTTTCGTTATGACCTACCGTTGGGGCAGCATAACTCAGAGTTGCTGTTAGAATATTTTGAAACCCTGCGTTGATATTTTCATTATTTTTTACTACTAGGATGACTGCTAGGCTTTGAAATATGGTCATTTTGGTACCTGTAGCCGTTATTTAGAATGGTGACCTACAATCGGAGTTGTAAAAAAATCCATATATGTATCTATGTGTCCCAATTTCTCACTGTCCTTATCCATCCATCAATCTATCTATCTCTCTATCTATCTATCTATCTATCTATCTATCTATCTATCTCTCTATCTCTCTATCTATCTATCTATCTATCTATCTATCTATCTATCTATCTATCTATCTATCTATCTATCTATCTATCTATCTATCTATCCTTCTATCTAACTATCTATTTATCCCTCAATCTATCTATCTATCTATATATCTATCTATTTATCTANACTGATTTCAGTTAAATTTGGTGCAGTTTATAATTTTGTGTTGTATTTTCAGGATCTGAATGAGGCCATCGATGTGGAGGGAGTCGAGTACGATATTTGATTAACTCTTTCGTATGAATGATATTAGGGAACAATGAAAAACATGGAGTCATTATTTTAAGTAACTGTTATCGTTGTGTGCTCTATAAGAAAAATATGTCATTTTTTTATTATGAATTGACCTCTCTGTTTTCTAATGTGAATTTAAACAGATGCTGGTCATTTATTGGAAGATCAGGAGGGGTTCAATCAATATCCATTGGAAATGGATGCTATTATAAGGGCATTGTAATGCATGAAATAATGCATGCTCTTGGGTTTTATCATGAACAGTCAAGATTTGACAGAGACAAGTACATTAAAATCATGTGGGAAAATATACCCAAAGGTAATTGACTTTTTTCTTCAGATAGCTTATTATGAATTTTTGTATATCATCTAAGTACTCGAGCTACTCTATCGCCTCAATTTCAACGGAAACCTATTTAAAAGATTGTCTTTTGGAGGGGTGTTTTGAAGTAGAATTTTGCGTAGGAAGGTTATGGAAACTGCCTATTACTCTTTGCGGTAATGCAGCATTTGCTTTCATGTTCCCCTTTATTGTACGAGTTCCACCCCTGTGATATTTTTATCTGTTCTTTGTTATGACAGCTGATAAAGAGAAGCTGTGGAAATAATAGCAGATTAGAGAGTTTTTTAAGATGAGGTGGTCTGTTTATGTCATGTAGTCCACTTAGTCCATTTAATAGACAGAGTCCATAGTAGTCCATAGAAAGTTATACTGTCTATAGTCCTGTAGTCTATTCAGTCCATTTAATCCATTAAGTCCATTTATTTCATGCACTCCATTACTCCATGTAGTCCATAGTAGTTCATAGTAGTTCATAGTAAGGTATACTGTGTATAGTCCTATAGTCTATTTAATCCATTTAATCCATTTAGTCCATTTATTTCATGCACTCCATTTAGTCCTTGTAGTCCATAGTTGTTCATAGTAAGTCATACTGTCTATAGTCCTATATTCTATTTAGTCCATTTAATCCATTTAAACCAATTATTTCATGCACTCAATTTAGTCCATGTAGTCCATAGTAGTTCATAGTAGTTCATAGTAAGGTATACTGTGTATAGTCCTATAGTCTATTTAATCCATATAATCTATTTAATCTATTTAGTCCATTTATTTCATTCACTCCATTTAGTCCTTGTAGTCCATAGTAGCTCATAGTAAGTTATAGTCTATAGTCCTGTAGTCATTTAGTCCATTTAATCCATTTAAACCAATTATTTCATGCACTCCATTTAGTCCATAGAGTCCATAGTAGTTCATAGTAAGATATACTGTCTATAAATTAAATCATTTAGTCTTTTTAGCCCATTTTTTTCCATAGAAGGTAAGAGTTCTCATATTCTATAGTAGATTTCTCCTTATGGCATTGCATCAGTAAAATACCATTATTAAGAATTGGAAGGTGTCAAAATGTCGAAATTTTGATAGTATTGAAAGTGCATCTGGCGATTTGGCATTCGCTTCTTTTTCTGTAGAATAGCTGAGAGAGAGAGCCTTTAAATACTTGCTCATGAATATTTTATTTCTCTTCTAAAATTGTACCAGTTTTAGTCTTCCTTTCCCTAATTACCTCTGCCTCCTTAATATTGGTTTACTTTTTGCTTACATTTCATATTACGAGAGCTGTTGTAAAGTTGTCGGTAGAACAAAACCAATTTTCATTTTCATCCTTTTTGCCTTTTTTATTGCATTATTACTGAATACACAAAGCATTCACAGTTCTCTGATATTTTTTCTTCCGTTACAGATTATGTATGGTTTCTTGCAGCAAATCTGTTCTTTTAAATGTATTAAAAATTACTAGACCTATTTTACAAACAGGGACGCCCTCCCCCTCATCATCATCACTACTGTCATCCTCGCCATCATCATCTCAATTATCATTACCATCGTTCTCACCTTCCTCACTATCCTAACTATCCCCACCATCCTTCCTCACCATCCCCTTCACCCTCACCATCCTCATCATCCTCACCTTCCTCACCATCCTAACTATCCCTACCATCCTCGCCATCCCCTTTACCCTCACTATCCTCACCGTCCTCACCGTCCTCACAACCACCAGACTTGCTATAATCCTCGTCATTATTCCTACTAATATCATCGCCATCATCACTACCTTTATCATCATTATTACCATCCTCACTGTTATAACTATCATCATTATCAGTATCATCATCGTCATCACAGTTATCATCATTATCTTCACCATTTTTATTATCAGCGTCCTAACGATGATCCTCAACATTATTCTCATCGTTATCTTCATTATCATCCTTATCAGCATCGTCACTATTATCCCCGCCATTATCATTACCATCATCATCAATATCTTCACCATCTACATCATCATCATTAT
>RDPX01000067.1:483075-507813 GCA_003991215.1 Morbakka virulenta
TAGATCATATATATATATATATATATATATATATATATATATAAATGAAATTATGGACTCCTTTTTCCTTTTTTAGGTCTTCAAAGTAACTTTTGGAAAAAAACTGAACAGGAGATTACAACCCTTGGTCAGCCGTATGATTATGATGGCCTGATGCATTATGGGATGTACGCTTTTGCTATAGATCGTAAAAAGAGAACAATAATCCCTTTGGATCCAAAAATTACAAAGCTTGGACAAAGAAATGGATTCAGTAAAGTAGATAAAATTCAGCTCCTTTCGTTGTATCAGTGTCCAGGTAACTTAGCATAGTTTTTTTTTAAAAAACTTCCTTATTATACTGACTAATTACGAGATCACATTGTCCACCATACAGTTTAAATGAAAGTGCGGTAAAGTATTATTATTTAAATATTATTTATGCAAGGTTTATCTTATGTTAAGAGTGCGTGCGTAATATTATTATATCCGTGCCATTATTTTGTTTTAAGTATGCCTGAGTTTATCTTAACCATGCGAGAAATTGCCTTTGGTTTGTTCTTGCCAATGGAATGCGATTCACGATGAAAAACATGGGGTCCTACTGTGCAAGTAGCTTTACCAGGTTAGTAGGACGTAAAATATTCTTTTTTGGGGGTTGAAAAACGCTTTAGAAGTACACAAAAACATGAGAAAAGAACAAAAGAAGGACCAAAAACGAATTGAAACTTAAACTTCCATGGTTTCAACGGATATCCAAAACAGAGTTCTTGCAGACAATTTTTCAAAAACAACTTGGCCTTCATGATGTTTTAAGAAACGAAAATATAGAAAAATGTACAAAAACCCATCGAATCATCAAGTAAAAAAAGCTTAACTTTTTACAATTCTGATCACAACAGTAAGTCTTGAAAGGTGTAGGACTTCTTGTTTGTGAAAGTGAAAAAGTCAGTTTTGAAGCAGTTTCAGATAGAATTTGTATTGCGGAAATAAAACTTGACAATCAAGCGAAGGTCAGAAGCCTAAAAGCATTCTGATAAAATTGAAGACTTTTGCAACCAACTGTCAACAGTTATTAACAAATGTAGTAAGAGGCATACCCTTATATTTGGAGCAGATTTACACCCACGTACTAAACTACCTAGTCCATCTTGAGAAAATGAGCGCTGGACAAAGTTAAGACTAATGGGAGACTGCTCCTAGAATTTGGCCAGATGCATAAACTCAAGCTGACTTTTCTATCACAAGCTTAGTCGACAAGAGGAATGGGAACCAGCTACAAAACCACAAAATGACTAAAAATATATATTGTTTCCACATCGATTACTTGAATTTGAAGGACTCAAGGCACGAGAAATTATGATGCAAGATCCTACAATATCAAGAGGATAACACCAGATTACAAACTTATAACAATTTTCCTGAAATCTATTTATCTGGATTCAAATCCACCAGCATAGGAAAATATATTAATTTGCAGCCTTGTGAGATACAAACAACCAGGAAAGGTATCGAAAGGAATTGGAAAGAAAGGTCTTGAACCAGCACCACCTTCTAGAAAGACCTCAAGATAAATATAACAATATCGTTTCTGCAACAATAGAAGCTGCAGACAAAACAGTGGGATTCAAATCCAAAACAGAACGATATCGGAACCCAGCGTTTCAACTCATGTTGGAGAAATAAAAAGAAATAAAACGTAAGATAGAGTCCATATAATGTGACGAAATTGGTAAAAATCTTAGAGTAGAATGCAAGAGAGCCTCAAATACCATTCACATGGAAATATTGGCCGACTCAAAACAACAAATAGAAGATATCATTCAAGATCTAAAAAATATACCAGATGACCCTAGAAGATGTAAAGAGCCTTCCTCACTTTAAAACGCAACCGAAGTTTTTAATAAAAAAATATAACGGTGTGCTGACATCAAATCAAGAAGAGCAAGCTAACATCATTGCTGATTATTTTAAAGAATTTTTCTTTAAAAATCCTAAAAAGTATCAGATCAAGGGAAATCCAGACGTCATTTACTGCAAATAAGGTATACAAAGCTGCTCATCAATTGAAAATAACAAAAGCCCTGATAAAGGTGAGAATATTATTGAGCTGATCAAGTATGCACCTAAATATATTCACAAATTTATTGTTGATGTATACAATGAAACAGCAAAAACCGATCATCACCCAGATGATCTGATGGAAGGCTTATGATATACACTCCAAAAATCTAAAATGAAGATTGGAAAGTTTCACAACTTACGATCAACCCTACTTCTTTCAACTCTTGCAATAATTATGATGGCCAGAAAACCAGATTTAATTGAGTTGGAGACACAGACAGCATATACATTAAGTTGCTTCATTACTGAATATGTATTTTGAATTGAAGCTAGCAGTTAAACGAACAAGAACATCTAAAAATGAAAGTTTCCACTTTATTCTACAAGACATGAACAAAGCTTTTGACAGTATTAACTTTAAGAAACTATTACAGGACCACAGCAAAATAATATATGATGACGAACTTTGTATGATCAAACTTCTGCTTAATGTTAGACTTGCAGTAAGATGTATAGATGAATTGAGTAACTTTTGTTTACTACCAACATTGGTGCTCCATAAGACGGTTGTAGCTTAGCAACGGAATTGACAGTTTACCCAGCTAAAATTCGAGAAAACTATTAAAACAAAATCTTTTCTACCAGAACACGACTATGCGATATATTCCACTATACAAATCTCAAGTTTTCTACAAGATCACGACTATTTACAGAAAGAACTACAACAACTATTTAAGATTAGTCTCCAATATCCAGATAAAATTTCGAAAGTCGCCACAAATTAAGCAGAAATAGAATACTTAAAGCATTATCTATCAAATATTCTTCGTGAAAGAGGACTTATTATTAAAACAAAAATAGAAGAATTTACTGTCAATAGAAATACAGACGAATGGAAAAATGCAAACTTCTGGACGGTTTCATTATACAGAAACTGACAATTAATAAAGGAGAGGAAAATTGCTTTATGTTGCAGATCAAGTAAAGGAAAATTTTAACCACCGTCGACTTCCTTATTCTATCAAACACAAGCATTAAACTCATACACATTGGTACAGTAAAAAAATAACCATACACAAGGTTTTAATATTGGCCCATATATATATATATATATAGATTCCGATTATGAGTCTCTAAATCTTTTAATAAATCGTCACGACGTAGGTATTATAACTGTTTTCAATCAAATATAGATTTTCTTCTTCAAACACTCATCACAATATCCTTCAAATTCTAGTCCAAATCTAGTCTTTGAGTCTCAAATTACGACCCCTATTTATACATAATTTGACATGTAAAATCTAGAAAATCTAGTTTTAGAACAATAGATTATACGCCATAATAGACTACCTTATACAGACATTCGTCGTATTCTCAGGCATATTCCAATCAGTACACGTTCCTATCACAATCGATCGGATATGTGCCCAAGCAAAGTCCGATTTACTTCATTTGACGTCACTATATGACAATATTTCGTCCATGAGCTCGTGTCTATCTACATGTCTGTACATCTCTCCTGTCCACACATACACAATTTTGTTGTTGTTTTAACATCATTTTCCCTAGTAATTCGAGCTCAGACAATTTCCTTCATGGGCACTTGGATTTGGCAGTTAGGAATTTCTTGGGCGAATGCCCTTCCTGAGACACCAACCAGTGGCTCTTTCTTTTGTGAAGTTCTAGAAGAAGGATATATATATATATATAATTTTATTTTAAACGCCCTGTTAATTTCTGGTTTTTTTGTATCTTAGATATATGATAAAACTGTTTAATCATCTACAATTTTGCGCAATTACAGAATTTTTTCTAGAAGGTTAAAAATGCCAGCTTGTATTTTAAAACTCTTAGATCTTATATAGGGTTAGAGGTATCAAACTTAAACATCACAATTAAATTATGTTCACTTTGGTTGATAGTCATTTCGCAGCAACTCGACGCCAAGACGCCAAGACGCCAAGTTGTCAGATTAAATAAAACTGAGCTTTAGAATGTTTTTATCAATATTGGAAAACTGAAAAAGAATGGAGAAAGCCGCCGCTTTTTGTGAAAGAAAAACGAAAAGGATTTTTGAAATTGCCACAGAAAGTGGCAGGCATTAACCAATTCTCTTTGTGTTTTTTTTAAAAAAGGACGACAAGCTGGCGGGTTTTCTCCATCTTTGCTTGTTTTTCATCAGTATTGATAAAAGTAATTTTGATTTTAGTCTTTTTATTCTCTCTTCTTGGCCCAGTCGAGTCCCAGAGGAATAGTTATTAACAAAAATAAATGTGATTTTAGTTGCAAAATTAAATCGTCAAAGGTTAACTTGTGAAAATTCCTTTCTCAGAGTGAAATGGTATATTCTTAAGGGATCCTATATTTTTTTAGTTTTATGCTTACCATACATTGGATGCCAGGCAATAATGAGATATACTAGGGTAAAGTTTTTCTTTTTAATATCAGTATGAATATTTTGTTTACTTAGAATGCATGGGGATTATGCAGGTTAGATAAATTAATTTTGGCTTTTTTGGGTAAAAAAGAAAGATTACTCATTTCTTAAATTGTTGAAAGCTAAAATAAAGAGTCTTGCTTTTTAGTTTTAGATATATTTTCAGGCATAGAAAAACATGTAAATACCATGATGATTTTGGTGAGCAAACACAAAGCAATATTGTACTTTCTTATTTCTGCAGGCGTTCACCCTTTGATAGATCATTCTTTGTATCAAGAATAACGATGTTAATTGTTTTCACTTTTGAATATTAAAGTTTAACCTGAAATTCGATGAGTTTCTTGTAAAATATTCGCCTGGTATTAAATAACACAATGTTATTGTATTTTGCAGATGTACAACCTGGTTGGTCTGACTGGTCACCATATTCCCCTTGCAATGACGATTGCATCCGTGTTCGTAAAAAGTACTGTTTTCATAACAACCATACTGCTTGCATAGGTTATGAAAACTCGAAAAATGGTGTTTTGAGTGAAACAAAGAATTGCTCTAGCGCTGAATGCAAACGTAAGAATCTTTCAGTATTTTCTATTAAACTTATAGAGTAGTTGTCAATCATATAGTTTTTTTATTTAATATGGACAGGTATTTTTTTGCTGAAGATCATTTACTTTTGCTCTTAAACATTTTGTAAAAACATTTTTTGCTCTTAAATAATCCATTTGTTTTCGTTTTACCATCTCAATTTTTAATAACTAATGGTCTTGAAATACTTTCAGTCACCATTTGAAAACATTACTAAAATACTCTTTAAACATGGTATTTGAAAAAGTATTGATTACAGGGCCAACGTTATCGGGGTGGCCAGGAGCACCCACTTTTTTTGCTACGTAACACTCTTTTTCATGAGCTAAAATAAAAACAAACTCATATAATTACATTTTGTCACTTATCAATTGGTTAGGGCGTGTTTTACACATGTATAACAATGGTTAAAAGCTCCCATTTAATAGAGAAACCAATGTAGTATGGATATTTTTATCTGATTCTTATCTTTATGCTGTAATACTGTGAACATCATATGTTTTATTGACTTTGTGTTCTTTGTATGTTCAAAGCTCTAACTCCTTGTTTGAAATAATTAATAAATAATTAACGAAGTTCTTTCTTAGGGAAAGGGTGCTAAAATGTTTTTTCGAGAGCAAAAATTTTGTTCAAAGTAAGAAATTGGGGTGAGTGTACGACCAGTAGGGATTTTAAAAGGGGAAACATTTTCTTGACTCCTCATTCCAAACCTGCAAAACTATCACCCTATTACGTGCCTGACCACGGTTTATAGGATTTTAACATCAGTCACTGACAGAATGTATTATTTCCTTGAGCAAAACTTGATTCTTCCTCAGGAATAGAAAGGCTGCAAAAAAACCTCATGGATGCAAGGATCAGCTTTTAATCAACAAAATGATTTTAGAGGAGTGCAGGAGAAAGAGTAAGAACTTAAGCACAGCATGGATTGATTATCGTAAAGCTTTTGACAGTGTTCAGCATGATTGGATTATTAAAAGCCTCGAAATGTACAAGGAGCAATAAATACAAATTTTTTAAAGAAAAGTAAGTCAAAGTGGAGCTCCTCTCTTTTCCTCTCCCACGACGCTGAGACTACTAAATTTAATCCTATTAAAATCAAACGTGTTATCTTTCAAGGAGACTCTCTTTCCCCGCTCCTCTTCTGCATATCGCTTATCCCTTTATCCAGCGAACTGTGGTAACACGATCTATAACAAGCAGATTAACGACCTTTTCTATATGGATGGAATGAAACCTTACCCAAAAAGTGATCAACAACTAAAAGGATTGCTGATTGCTGTTAAGCAGTTCAGTTATGACAATTGCATAGAATTCGGCCTCGATAAGTGCACAAAAGCCACATTCTTATGAGGAAGACCAGCGAAAAGCTCATCCATAGATCTTGACCCAGATACGGCAATTAGAGAACTGGATCCTGAGAAAATGTATAAATACGTAGGAGTAAATGAAGGCGACGGGATAAACCATGCTGAAATGAAGGAGAAATCCGTAAAGAATACTACCGAAGAGTTAGGTTAGTGCTTAAAACCAAGCTTAACTCAAAAACAGAATTGAGGCAATAAACACCCTTGCTGTACCAGTTTTACAATAATGCTACAACGTAATAAATTGGAACCCTCCTGACATTAAACGTTTGGACGGTAAAGCTAGAAAACTATTCACGTCAAGTGGTATGCTCCACCCCAAAGAAGATGTTGATCGTCTCTATTTGCCTAGATGCGAAAGGGGACGTGAATTCATTCAAGTTGAAATGTCTAATAAAACCACGACAATTGGAATGAAACAATATATTGAATCAAAAGATGGTTGGATGTTAAAACTAGTAAGAAGGCATATAAGGAGTAAAAAACTGCAATCTATTTAGAAAAAACCCCAAGAAATTTGAAGACAAATTAGGTGTAGAAATGACCAAAGAAGATGAAGATGAACGTGAAGCCACAGTAACTGGGAAGAAATTCAAAATGAATGCTAAAAGGAAAGCACAGAAACGCCTAGCCGATCGTTGGAGCCAAAAAGCTCTGCACGAACAGTATGCTCTCCGAAGGCAAGACGCTGATGGAGATCAACAAGCAACCCATCAGTGGCTGAAGAGTGCAGAATTGAAAGCAGAAACTGGAGGCTTTACCACAGCTGCGCAAGAGGAAAGTCTCTTCTCACGAAACTATCAAGCACACATCTTAACAAATAGAGCAGGCCCGAAATGCCGTTTCTGTGACAATTTTTTTGAAACAGTATACCACCTAGTGTCTGGATGTCCTGTCTTGACCCTAGTTAGTACGTCAAGAGACATGACAGAATCTGACAATATTTACACTGGGGTATCTGCAAAAACTATAGTATTGACACCCACCAGAACTGGTATGAACACCATCACCCACCAGTAAGTGAGGCCCAAATTGTTACCATCCTGTGGGATTTTCTAGTAAATACAGACAGAACAATTCAAGCCAATCGCCCAGACATTATTGTGAAAGATCACAGAGATTTGGCCTGCCTTTTGATAGACATGAGTGTTCCATCAGACAAATATATAGCTGTCAAGGAGTTTGACAAGCTTAGTAAACTCTGAAGCAGCGAATACAGGTTAAAGCTCAGGGATTACGGCGATATGATAAGAGGACTAAATTTTATAGACAAAACAGGACCTTCAAAACAGATGCCAGAAGGTTTTTCAGAGAATCAGGCAAAAGAAAAATGGAAGTAAAAGAACCCCCAGAACATGATAAGGTTGAAGAATTTTGGATGAATATTTGGGGAAAAGAAGAGAATTTTAATGCTGAAGCAAGTTGGATAGAGAGGGAGGTAGAGCGAATAAAAAAGATCAAAGGTCAGGAATGGATTGACATCACGGTTGAAGAAATACAAACAGCACTTGCAAAGTCCAATAAGTGGAAATCCCCAGGTATAAACAAGATACCAAACTTTTGGCTGAATTCCTTATGGGAAACCCATATGAAACTAGTACAGTCTTTTAATAAAATCATGCTTAATCCTGAAGCCATATCACCCTGGTTAACTGAAGGAATTACTTACCTTTTACCAAAGTCCGAGGATACCCAAAATTCAAACATTATCATCCGATTACCTGCCTCACAACTACCTACAAACTTTTAACATCCATTATTAATAATAGAATGTACAATTTCCTTGAAAACAATGACAAAAATTGTTATAAGTAGTACAGCTCATATCTTACGTAAAACCCTTTCAATTTGAAAATTCTGAAATATTTTTTTTCTGTTTTGTCTAGCCAATTTTATATTTTCTTTTTATACGAACGTTTAAATTAAAATTTTTAAATACTATTTTAACATATATTTCTATACTGATTTTGTACTGAATTCGCCGTTTTGCTAATTTTGATGATCGTGTTTTGTATATGTGCGTAGCTTGTATTATTTAGTATTTATTGTTTGTAATAACGTCTCTCAAAACCTTTGTTTGCCCCAGGTCACGGGGAGTGACTCGGTGAACAATTGTATCAAATAACTAACTTTATGAAAATGCATAATAATAATAATAATAATAATAATAATAATAATAATAATAACAACCCTGACAAAAATCTAAACTCATTAACATGATGAATACAACAAGTACAAGTACTGCTAATGGTGTAAACGGGAGAGATAGCTACGCTACCTCTGTCGCGCCTGATAGGCTTCCTGTGGAGAACCAGGCAGGAGCAGGTCGTCATCCTGTTACTGGCGTTGAGCAAGAACAACAGGAGAGAACAAAGGGAAGAAGGAAATGGGACAGACAGAATAACATCAAAGTTATGGAGTGCTACTTTCTGGCAAAGAGTGACTCAAGAACAGGCTATATGAACAGAATGCTGAAAATCTGGCGAGATAAGGGAGAACGTGGTGATGCAAGTAGTCAGAGGCTCGCAAATCAGGTTAGAGAAATAAGGAGAAATGGTTTGCTATCGCAATTAGAGATTCAGTAGATATCATGGAGATTGAGATCATCCAGCCAAGAGCAGGAACCATCAGATTTAACCCCAGGCCCGATCACTGAAATGAAGAATGTGAGCACACCCCAACAGCAGCATGTGTCAATGGATGATACACAGCCACAAGAACAATATGAGCAGTGACATACAGATAACCAGGAAGAGATAATCGCAAGACTAACCAATAGATTAAGGGATCTGAATGGCGCGAACATAAATGTGACTAGTTTAAAGAACACACTGGCTGGAAAGGTTCAGAAGCGTACCCAAGAAGTCAATGAGATGATTGGCAGAGTACCTACAGCAACTATTGAGGAAACGAAGCAACTCTTTTATGCTGGTGCCAATTTATGCTCCCCTAGTTGTAGGAGAAGATCTAGGATGGAAGAAGCGACAAACGAAAAACTGTATGAGCAGGAAGCATGAGCCAAAATGGAAGATGAGGCTGTAAAACAAGATAAAAGGAAAGAGAAGAGATCTATTGAGGTTGAATGGGATTGAGAAAGGAAGGTGTGAGTGCCATGGGTATTTGGTAAAGAATTACCAGTTGAACAGTAAGACAGTCAATACAGTCAAGGAGGAATTGAGACAAAGTAAAGTTGCCATCACCGCTAAAAAGAAAAGGTATCTGGAAATACACGAGCAATACCGTCAAAATTAGTATTTTGAAAAAAACAAAAAAAGATTCTATCAACAATTAGCAGGCAAGGGACAGGTGGATATTCAACCAGATGCGGAAGAAGCAAGGACATTTTTGAGTACCATTTGGGGTAATAAATGTGATCATAACAGTAAAGCGGTATGGCTTAAGGATGTCAAAAGAGACATTAAGGTGGACGCACACCACCATCAAAGTTGAAATGGTGATTAAGGCTTGTAGTAGTGTGACCATGGAAAGCTTCTGGCCCGGGTGGAGTGCAAGGATACTGGATAATGAGGTTCACAACGCTGTTCCAAAGAATCGCAGACCAAATGGACGAGGTCTTGCAGAGTGCCCAGGTTCCATCATGGATGACTAAGGGAAGGACGTTGTTAATACCCAAAGACACAAGCAAAGGAAACATAACATCAAACTGTAGATCGATAACATGCCTACCCCTTATGTGGAAACTGTTAACATCAATAATATGCCATGAGATCTACAAGCATCTTGATAAACAAAATCTGTTACCATGGGAGCAGAAAGGATGCACAAAGGGCGGAAGAGGGGCTAAGGAGCAGTTGGTAATAGACAAGTGTACCATGAAAAACAGTAAGGCAGGCACAATCAACTTGGCAATGGGATGTGTTGATTATAGTAAAGCCTATAATATGGTGCCTCACACATGGATTTGCGAGTGTCTAGAGATGTACGGGGTTGATAGCAAGATAAGAAACATGTTGAGAGCGAGTATGAAATCTTGGAGGACTATGATACAGAGCGGTGGAAATGATCTAGAGGAAGTAGCAATAAAAAGAGGAATATTTCAAGGAGACAGTCCCTTGCCCCTCCTTTTTGTCATAGTGATGATACCATTGACAGAGGAACTTCGGAAAAATGTCCCTAACTACGTGTTTAGGGACATGAATAAATTGATTAACCTCCTCTACAAGGATGACTTGAAGCTGTTCGGTAAGAGCAAGAGCAACGTGAAGTCACTGTTGAATACTGTTTATGTTTTTAATGATGATATCAGGATGCAGTTTGATTTTGGTAAGTGTGCCATCACGGTTTTAAAGAGAGGAAAATTAGTGAAAGATAGTTCTGGAATCGTGTTTGAAAACAATGAGGTAATACGGTCAATTGCCGAGGACAATTCCTATAAGTATCTTGGAGTGCTTGAGTTGGGTGTCATAAAGCAGAACAAAATGAAATTAATGTGCAAAACGAGTACATCAGAAGGTTGCGAAAGGTACTTAAGTCCAAACTTAATGCTGGAAACCTGGTAAAAGCTATAAATACGTGGGCGGTATCTCTCTTCAGATATGGAGGAGGGATCCTAGAATGGACGCAACAGGAGCTAGAACAACTATATCGGAAGACACGAAAGAAGATGCACGCAAATGGTGCTTTGTATCCACGAGCAGATGTAGACCGCCTCAATGTACCCAGAAAAGAAGGTGGCAGAGGTCTGACGAGTATCTATGACACCGTGAAATATGAAGAAGAAATTCTAAGCCAATACATCGGCAATAAGACCTCTGAAATCATAGGAGCAGTCAAAACGTATGTGAAAAGACCATCTAAAAGTGAAAAGAAAAACAATCAGGAAGGAGCAGAAACAACAGAGGAAAGAAGGGTAGCAGACAAAAGAATTTGCATCCCCATTATGCTGGCAATGGTTAAAGAGAGGTAGCTTGAAGCGTAAACTGAGAGTCTCCTAGCAGCAGCTCAAGTCCAAGCACTCCGCACCAACTACAGGAAGGCCAAAATTGAACGCACCAGAGAATCAGCGCTGTGCAGAATGTGTGAGCAAAAGGAGGAGACCGTGTTGCATATCATCAGTGAATGCAGTACATTGGTTCAGTCGGAATACAAAGGGAAACACGATCGTGTTGCAGGAGCTGTACACTGGAGTATCATGAATTTGCATGGGCTACCACACTCAGACAGATGAAAAAGAGAGGTCAGGGGTTCGAAATACTTATTGTACCTGTAGTAGTTGGAGCCTTTGGTGCTGGCGTGAAAACAATGGTAAACAAGATATCGGAATTATTTACTGACAAAGAACTCACAACATGTTATTGATCACTCTTAATAATTGATACCATCACGTTATTTATGGTGTGTGCAATCGCAGCTGCACTGGCTCTTNAAATACGTGGGCGGTATCTCTCTTCAGATATGGAGGAGGGATCCTAGAATGGACGCAACAGGAGCTAGAACAACTATATCGGAAGACACGAAAGAAGATGCACGCAAATGGTGCTTTGTATCCACGAGCAGATGTAGACCGCCTCAATGTACCCAGAAAAGAAGGTGGCAGAGGTCTGACGAGTATTTATGACACCGTGAAATATGAAGAAGAAATTCTAAGCCAATACATCGGCAATAAGACCTCTGAAATCATAGGAGCAGTCAAAACGTATGTGAAAAGACCATCTAAAAGTGAAAAGAAAAACAATCAGGAAGGAGCAGAAACAACAGAGGAAAGAAGGGTAGCAGACAAAAGAATTTGCATCCCCATTATGCTGGCAATGGTTAAAGAGAGGTAGCTTGAAGCGTAAACTGAGAGTCTCCTAGCAGCAGCTCAAGTCCAAGCACTCCGCACCAACTACAGGAAGGCCAAAATTGAACGCACCAGAGAATCAGCGCTGTGCAGAATGTGTGAGCAAAAGGAGGAGACCGTGTTGCATATCATCAGTGAATGCAGTACATTGGTTCAGTCGGAATACAAAGGGAAACACGATCGTGTTGCAGGAGCTGTACACTGGAGTATCATGAATTTGCATGGGCTACCACACTCAGACAGATGAAAAAGAGAGGTCAGGGGTTCGAAATACTTATTGTACCTGTAGTAGTTGGAGCCTTTGGTGCTGGCGTGAAAACAATGGTAAACAAGATATCGGAATTATTTACTGACAAAGAACTCACAACATGTTATTGATCACTCTTAATAATTGATACCATCACGTTATTTATGGTGTGTGCAATCGCAGCTGCACTGGCTCTTCGAAGAGATAGTGGAAAAAACATTTGGAAGAACATGCACATTTCTCCGCCGTCGCCCGCAAATGTTTAAAGGTGATGCAGGTATGTGCTCCATTGCAGCGGAAAATTTTGAGATCAGAATCGGATTACATCAGGGGTCTTCACGTAGCCCCTTCCTGTTTGCTCTGGTAGTCGACACCATAACACAGGACATAAGCAGAGGACTACCAGAGGAGCTGTTGTATGAAGACGACCTGGCCATAACAGCAGATAATAGAGACGAGCTGAAATCGAACCTTTATAGGTGGTAGGAAGCGATGGAATTGAGGGTTTTAAAAATGAATAACAGGAAGACAGAAAGAATGGTATTATCAAAGAGTGATCAAATAACGATTAACATTAGAGGTAGACACGCGGAAGAGATTAAGCAAGTGGAATCTCTCTACTATTTAGGAACAACCATTGAACGACAAGAGGGTGTCAAGAAGAAATTAAGACAATAATTAAAAGAGCTTGGATGAAGTGGCGAGAAGGGAGTGGCATAGTTTGCGACACAAGAATGCCAATGAAAGACGAAGATATATTCATCAGTCCTACATCCAGTATTACTTTATGGCCGAGAAGTCGTACCTTTAAAAAGAGCAGAAGTGGGAATGTTGGAAGCAACGGAGATGAGAATGGTAAGGTAGCTAGTCGAAATTTCCTTGTACGAACACAGGATGAATGATGACATAAGAAGATTTTTGAAGGTAAGAAAAATAACAGAGAGAGCAAGAGAAGCAAGGTTAAGATGGCATGGACATTTAATGAAGAGAGAAATTGAAAATATTTTGAAAGTAGTATGGCACGCACCAGTTACAGGAAGGAGGAGTAGAGGACGACAAAAGCTTAGACTGAGGGATGTCACAGAATAAGACATGAAAAAAGTGGGAGCGCGAGAAGGAGAATGGGAAGACCGAGTTAAATGAAGGCCGAAGAAGAAGAGTATGCAAGGTCGAGCTCATGTAGGGCAACATACATTTCCTGTATCCAATTGTCCATCATTGGGCGAGAAAAAAACCTAGTATGCTTCAACTAAAAGAAAGTATCTTCATTGGCATGTCAAGACCGCATTTAAACAATAACTTAGCAAGCATCCCTTTCCATTTATTCCCAGCATAAACAGCTCAAAGTCATCTCTTGTTTTATAATAACAGTCCCCTTCAAAGTATATTTACAGGAATTTATTTACTCTATACGATGGATAACTTAATGACGTCTTTTGTTATGTCTCAGTATCAAATTATATGATGTTGATTGATAATGAATCCAGTGAATCTGAATGTTAGTAGTAGGATCTGGTTGAATCAGAAAATGTCACTCTTTCTGTTCCTTTAGTTCCTTTTCTTGCTATGTATGACTCAACTGTATGCATTTAGTAAACTGGATTGTAATGTTAGAGCGACGTAGCGAATAGCCATTCTTTTTAGTGCATTTCCTGCTATTATTCCAACTATCTGGCTCTTTACAGTCATTGGTTTTGATTATAGAAATCGAATGAAACGGTAAAAGCATTTTCCCCGTGAGCAGCTTTTATTTGAGTTATTTGAACTCATTTATTCCAAAATGAAGGTTCAAAACCACCGCAAATAGAATATACACCATTCTATGCATCGAGTCGTCAGATATTCCTAAGGACTGGCATTCATTTTCTCATTGATCGTGATAGCTTGATTTAATTAGTGCAGCAGGTCGTACTTAAGTTGAACATTTATTTATCAGTATCAACAGATGTTGTACAATTTGGAAAGGAGCACCCTTACGCTTGACGGAAAAGAGCTGAAAATAGTTGATTCGTTTCTTTACTTTGCCTATTTATTTACTGCAAATAATAGCTGTTCTTGATATTTGGCGCAAAATTGTCGTCCCTTTTGCTGCATTGCTTGGATTTACTTCTTAACCTTTTTTCTTTGTGTTTTATATTTCATAAATGTTTTAAAGCATATATTTATTTTCTACTCTAGTTGATGGTCACTGGGGACTATGGAGTCCTTGGGGAACGTGTAGCAAAACATGTGGTGTTGGGGTTCACTCAAGAGTTCGACAATGTAATAATCCTGCTCCCAGATCTGGAGGACTTCCTTGCCCAGGAAATAGTACGGAAACAAAAAGTTGTCCTAGGGGATCATGCAATTTAGGTACGAATGTTTGATATACTGTTTTATATTATTGCATTTTGTCATGAAACTAACAGATATTGCCCCTTATCTTTGTGAATCTAAGCATTTTTTGAGTCAAAGAGCAAATGGGGTACACGTTAAGGGTGACAGTAAGGGCACAAACTAGGCTAACACTGTTGGATACAAAATCTCCCTTTTCCTGGTAAATTAAGACGAAAAAATAACAAGATAACAGCATAAGAGAAATCTAATACAAAAGCAAACAAAAATGACAACAATATATTTCATAGAGCAAAGCAAGCAGATGATAATTGTTAGCTCTTAATTAAAAAGATATTTCAATTGATATAACATGGCTGTAGTGATTGGAAATACAACTCTCACACCTGATTTGTTACTAAGAAAAGNAAGCTTAGACTGAGGGATGTCACAGAATAAGACATGAAAAAAGTGGGAGCGCGAGAAGGAGAATGGGAAGACCGAGTTAAATGAAGGCCGAAGAAGAAGAGTATGCAAGGTCGAGCTCATGTAGGGCAACATACATTTCCTGTATCCAATTGTCCATCATTGGGCGAGAAAAAAACCTAGTATGCTTCAACTAAAAGAAAGTATCTTCATTGGCATGTCAAGACCGCATTTAAACAATAACTTAGCAAGCATCCCTTTCCATTTATTCCCAGCATAAACAGCTCAAAGTCATCTCTTGTTTTATAATAACAGTCCCCTTCAAAGTATATTTACAGGAATTTATTTACTCTATACGATGGATAACTTAATGACGTCTTTTGTTATGTCTCAGTATCAAATTATATGATGTTGATTGATAATGAATCCAGTGAATCTGAATGTTAGTAGTAGGATCTGGTTGAATCAGAAAATGTCACTCTTTCTGTTCCTTTAGTTCCTTTTCTTGCTATGTATGACTCAACTGTATGCATTTAGTAAACTGGATTGTAATGTTAGAGCGACGTAGCGAATAGCCATTCTTTTTAGTGCATTTCCTGCTATTATTCCAACTATCTGGCTCTTTACAGTCATTGGTTTTGATTATAGAAATCGAATGAAACGGTAAAAGCATTTTCCCCGTGAGCAGCTTTTATTTGAGTTATTTGAACTCATTTATTCCAAAATGAAGGTTCAAAACCACCGCAAATAGAATATACACCATTCTATGCATCAAGTCGTCAGATATTCCTAAGGACTGGCATTCATTTTCTCATTGATCGTGATAGCTTGATTTAATTAGTGCAGCAGGTCGTACTTAAGTTGAACATTTATTTATCAGTATCAACAGATGTTGTACAATTTGGAAAGGAGCACCCTTACGCTTGACGGAAAAGAGCTGAAAATAGTTGATTCGTTTCTTTACTTTGCCTATTTATTTACTGCAAATAATAGCTGTTCTTGATATTTGGCGCAAAATTGTCGTCCCTTTTGCTGCATTGCTTGGATTTACTTCTTAACCTTTTTTCTTTGTGTTTTATATTTCATAAATGTTTTAAAGCATATATTTATTTTCTACTCTAGTTGATGGTCACTGGGGACTATGGAGTCCTTGGGGAACGTGTAGCAAAACATGTGGTGTTGGGGTTCACTCAAGAGTTCGACAATGTAATAATCCTGCTCCCAGATCTGGAGGACTTCCTTGCCCAGGAAATAGTACGGAAACAAAAAGTTGTCCTAGGGGATCATGCAATTTAGGTACGAATGTTTGATATACTGTTTTATATTATTGCATTTTGTCATGAAACTAACAGATATTGCCCCTTATCTTTGTGAATCTAAGCATTTTTTGAGTCAAAGAGCAAATGCAAATTTTATATTATTGCATTTTGTCATGAAACTAACAGATATTGCCCCTTATCTTTGTGAATCTAAGCATTTTTTGAGTCAAAGAGCAAATAGGGTACACGTTAAGGGTGACAGTAAGGGCACAAACTAGGCTAACACTGTTGGATACAAAATCTCCCTTTTCCTGGTAAATTAAGACGAAAAAATAACAAGATAACAGCATAAGAGAAATCTAATACAAAAGCAAACAAAAATGACAACAATATATTTCATAGAGCAAAGCAAGCAGATGATAATTGTTAGCTCTTAATTAAAAAGATATTTCAATTGATATAACATGGCTGTAGTGATTGGAAATACAACTCTCACACCTGATTTGTTACTAAGAAAAGCTTTTAATGGCTGGTTGGGTTATTGATAATACAAACAGTTTTCGAGTCTGCGAGAGAAATATCTGCATAGTTGCAGGGATTTGATATTGCACAGATGCACATTGTTTAAGCGTGTAGATGTATGGCAGCATATAAGCATAGTTTCAAGAATGTAAAGTCACACAGGTAAATAGCTACTTATATCATTAGCTTATATACCTGGGTAGCTTTTGACCTGTTAAGGCTTATATCTCTCTTGGTGGATATCTGTAACGGTAAAGAGCTATGAAGATTTATAGCTGTAGAATTGTACAGCCATATAGATAAAGGGGTTTACATATTAATGCCGTTTTCGATGAGCAAATGTTTAGATGTAAGACTATGCGGATATTTTGGTGTATAGAAATATGGATGCGTAGGAGTACGAATGTTTAAATCTATACCTGTATATACCAGTATCGAAGTAATTATTTGCTATCGACAGTGCTCAATAATATAAGAGTATTAGAGCTATCATATGGTGGACGACAAAAAAAATCAACGAAACTTGGATTAGTTTTAAATTAAGTTTCGTTGATTTTTTTGTCATTCACTATACCTGTATATATAAATATATATATATATATATATATATATATATATATATATATATATATATAATAGACAAAAGGACGTATATATGAGGGTACTTTTGTAAGTAATCTATAGATGCATAATTATACAAAGTATATTATTCTACATCTAGGTGGACAGTGTTTGCAATTGTCAGGTCTGACAGACCTTTGTAAGAGTGTAAGACGTCCGCGCCAAGTCACTAATCTTTTGGGCTTGCCTTTGGGCAAATACAAAGAGCATTTTTACCTTACCTTACGAGGGTTACTGATGAAGTTAGCGCCAGCAGGCTGCTGGATATCAGATTAAGGTATAAATCAAGAGACCTGCTGACTGTAAGGCTATAAGTTATGTCTGGCCGATATCTAAACCAACCAAGAGATTGACAAGAGATCACCAAGTAGTTTATTATATCTGATACTTCGACACCTCTACAAATGTGTGGTTGACAGTGTCAGCTGTCGTTCCGTTTAACATCACTCCCATCAACACAGGGCCCAGTTAGTTGGCCTGCTAAAGTTGTCCTCAAAGTAATGCTTTTGAATCTATATTTCCTATTCTATTTTTTTGACCTTTCTGGTGACAATTGTAAGCAAATAAATCGCTCCAAGTACCTGGTAGGCCTTAAGTAGCAAGAGCGTGAGAAGGGCTTCCGGATTCAGGACTGACACCACATCCAAGATCAAAGACACAACAAAATTTTTTAATTTAGATAAAGGAGAGCCTCCTGTTTTCAATCTTTTCTTGGCGTCTTTTCCTGAGCAATATTTAGTTTCATCTTTACATCCTTTTGGATCTTCTGCTTGAGTTGTTGACACGGTTGAGATAACTGTTTCAAATCTTGTTGACAACCCATATCATCTTAAGACTTAAGTATTTCCAAGCTGACATGGATGAGTTTAATGAATTTCTTGATGTTATTTCTTTGGATTAAATCTTCTGCAAATTGGCTTCCGATACTCCAACTAAACTTATTAACTGCGGCTAGGCTGGTAATAAAAGATTTGTATCAAGCCGCAGTTGCAAAGTCAAATCTCACCATCCTCCGTGGTTCAATTCTCATTCTTCTTTTGCCGTTTCTATGTTCAGTTTCAACGTGATGGAACTTGCAAACCACGTGCATCTTTCTGACGAAGTGGCAATGCTTGTAAAATAGTGATTTCTGATGCTAAAACGGGTTGAACGCTTTAGTAAAACTACTTTTACCAAAAAACGTGGAACTCCAAATTTCTATGAAGACTACAATGGTGTTTAAAATTCTGGAAAATCGATTATCTCTCCAGTTTTTGCTCGTGCTTTGCTTTTTCTGCCCCCTAGGGAAAAGGCTTATTTTACCAGATTGTTTTTTACCAATTCTCCTTTAAATTACTTTAAATAACTAGTTTTTTTTCATAGAGTTGTCTTTCCAGACTTGTCAGTTTATGAACTCTGTCGTCATAATTAAAAATTTGTTGCAAAGGTTATTCATGGCATTGTTCAATCTAAAACTCTTGTTTTAGATTTTATTCAGATAGTTTTCTTTAAAGAATGTGTTTCTGAGCTATCTTTCTTGCTGTCAAAATATCTGGTGATGGTATATGCAGACGTTTTTTGATATCCCTCAGTTATTTCTCTCAGAATGTAGACAAGAAGAAGATTGAAGCATTTGAATTATGGTGCTATCGTCCTCTAATGCGCATCAGTTGGACTGAAACGAAAACTAATGAATGGATACTGCAAGTGATAGATGTAAACAAGGGGCTACTAACAACTATAAATCGTAGAAAAAAGGCTTTTATTGGACACATACTAAGGGGAAAGGACATAACCAGTGATTTATTACTTGTAATGGTTTATAGCACAAGGGGGAGAGGAAGACCGAAAGCTAGATATAGCGACAACATTAAAGACATTTCTGGTGGAAGAAGTATGGTTCAGTTGTACAGAAATGCGCAGGATAGAAGGAAAGCCACGGAGAGCCACTGCGGTTTATTGTGAATCTCCCGTTAGATGAATGAATTTCTCTTAGATCGTAAAATGCATGTCACACTAAATGGATTTACATCTAATAAGTTTTTCATTAGGACTAACGTTTCTTTTAATTGTGTTCTTTGCCCAAATCTTTTTCTTCTTTACAACAATTATCGTTCTGAATTTCTGCTTTAGTTCATCAATATCAATGCTGGTGACATTGCATGGCATGCCGGCAATGGCCACAAGGCCACAAATCAAAGTTGTAGGAGATATAGACTATACCTTCAAGGTGTCAGAGAATGAGGAAGAAAACGATTCGTTTCTTTTAATGCAGCTAAAATGCAACTGGTGTTGTTCAGTAGCGGAGCTCCTATCTCTGTATAATACTCACAGACTATCTTTCTGATCTTAACCCTCACCTTCATCGTTATGTAGCTGTTGGTCCTCCATGTAACATATATTTTTATGAATGTAGTATTTTCCTTTGGACAGCTGGATTGTGAAACTCATTGGTCCCAGAGTGCATTTCCCCATTCCTGCAGTTAAACTCTCAGCATTTTTTCAGTTGCATTCTGAGGTAGCATACGTATAAAAGGCCTTGAGGTTTTTTGCCAAAATAATCGTGTAACAAAGAATATCTTAGGCTCCATAAAAGTAGAAAATACTCGTGATTATATATGGTTATATACATATATATAATTACGAAAATATCGGTAATCAACACTAATGTTGTCTTTTTGGTCTTTAAAACAGCCTCTGACTCCTGAGCAGCAATAATCCAGTGACAACGCCTCTCTTTGTTTGCATACAGTCACACACACATACACACACACACACACATATATATATATAGATACAATATTCAGTACATATAAAGTATCATATATATGTTTATATTTTTCAGTTTTGGCCAGAATCATGTTTTACTCTCATTTTAATTATATGTTTCTAGTTTTCTGGTATGAAGTCTTAGGGTACAACTTTCCACATGGATAAAGTTCAGATTCTTAGGATATTTTTCTTGTCTTTTGCATTCTTCTTTTGGTAATAAACATATACTTTTCCAAATCAACATTTCTGCCCATCTTTTAAATGAACAAGTTATCCATTTTGACTTTTAGCATTTGGCTGCTAAACATTTTTGTAATGTTTTTCAAGTTCTTCCTCTCATTGCGACATTTTTAGGTCCAGACGATTGTACATTTGAAGCGGGATATTGTTTTTGGAAATCAAATTCGACTAGATTAAAACGAATACAATATAGTACACCCAGTTCAGGAACCGGTCCTTCAGGTGACCACACAGCCAATGGAGGTAAAAATATTTATTATTAACCATTGACATTTGGAATGATTTAAATGTTTATAATTATTATTAAGTGATCCTTATACAGGTTTCAAAATCCATATGAAAATGTTTTCATTTGACGACCTGTTTACAAAATGAATTTTATGTATGTTGTTGACAGTTTTAAAAACATAAGGAAAACGAAATTAATAGAAAAAAGCAAGCTGTCAGCACCATTCACAAAAAATAAAAAAAAATTAAAAAAAGAATAAAAAATACAAAACAAAAAATAAAAAATAAACAAAAGACAATCAAAAAAGAAAAAGAAAGAAAAGACAAAGAAAAAGAAACAAAAATCAACATTACAATTATTGCCCATATAAGTGAAATTTTAAAGTCCTGCCAATGCTTCAATAATACCCCAAATTTTATTATATTATTACCAATATTACCAATACATGTTGCTGACAGTTTTAAAAACAAAAGAAAAAACAAATTAATAGAAAAAAGGCTGTTAGCACTAGTCACAAAAAAGAAAGAAAAACAAAAAAGAAACAACAAAAAATAAAAAAAGAAAGAAAAAAGAAACAAAAATCAACATTACGATTATTGTCCATGGAATTGAAATTCTAAGTCCTGCCAATGCTTCAATAATACCCTAAATTTTATTTTATTATTAATAACAGTATGAATCTCATGTTACACTGCATCTTTTACTGACGATGAGCTGGTAAAATACTATTTATCCAGCTATCCATCCATCCATCCATCCATCCATCCATCTATCTATCTATCTATCTATCTATCTATCTATCTATCTATCTATCTATCTATCTATCTATCTATCTATCTATCTATCTATCTATCTATCTATCTATCTATCTATCTATCCATCTTTCTATCTATCTATCTATCTATCTATCTATCTATCTATCTATCCATCTATCTATCTATCTATCTATCTATCTATCTATCTACCTTTCTATCTATCTATCTATCTATCTATCTATCTATCTATCTATCTATCTATCTATCTATCTATCTATCTATCTATCCATCTATCTATCTATCTATCTATCTATCTATCTATCTATCCATCTTTCTATATATCTATCTATCTATCTACCTTTCCATCTATCTATCCCTCTATCTATCTATCTATCTATCTATCTATCTATCTATCTATCTCTCTATCTATCTATCTATTTATCCATCCATCCATCTATCTATCTATCTATCTATCTATCTATCTATCTATCTATCTTTCCATCCATCCATCTATGACGAAAGTAAAAAGTTCAGTAGCAATTTTGATTCGATTGCTTATTTTTAGAGGGTCACTACGTCTATTATGAAGCTTCTTTTATGAATACAAAGGATAAAATTGCCCAGTCAATAAGCAAGACTTTTCCAGCCTCCACAAGGTGTATGTCATTCTGGTATCACATGCGTGGGGCTGCTATTGGTGAACTTAGAGTGGTCAAAATCACTGCAGGGATAACATCAATCCTTTTCAGTGCCAAAGGAAATAAAGGCTCCAACTGGCTGTCTGCGTCTGTTGATATCACTTCCAGTAGCAGTTTCCAGGTAAGTAATGATATACTTACCTAGAAATTATTTATTTTGGATATTATTTATTTTGGTATTAATTTTTCAGTAAGATGTCTAAGAGTCAAATATCTATGTAAAGTCTTAAGCCCTGCTGTAACTTGTGAGGGTGAGTCCAATTGTATTAACCTCTGTTCTACCTACTAATGCCTCCCCTAATTTGTAATAAGCCTTGCTGTAACTTGTGCTGGTCTTTCCAATTTTAATCACCTCTGCTCTGAATTGTAATACCTCCCCTAACTTGTAATAGGCCTTGCTGTAACTTGTGCTGGTGTGTCCAATTATAATAACTTCTGCTCTAAATTGTAATACCTCCCCTAATTTTTAGTAGGCCTTACTGTA
Source organism: Morbakka virulenta (assembly GCA_003991215.1). Classification (NCBI taxonomy): domain Eukaryota; kingdom Metazoa; phylum Cnidaria; class Cubozoa; order Carybdeida; family Carukiidae; genus Morbakka; species Morbakka virulenta. The sequence goes on from RDPX01000067.1 coordinate 505,856, forward strand.
ACTTGTACTGGTGTGTCCAATTATAATAACTTCTGCTCTAAGTTGTAAAATCTCCCCTAATTTTTAATAAGCCTTACTTTAACTCGTACTAGTGTCTCCAATTGTAATAACCTCTTCTTATTTATTTTCTTTTTTCTTTATTAATTAATTTGAACTTTTCTTCAGGCAAAGTACTTCTCGTTTTGGACGCATTTAGGTTACATTTCATTCTTTGCGCCCACTCCCACATATTCTCCGTTCATGCTACGCATATTTCTCGGTAAAAATTTATCTAGATAATTATCAAAGAATCATTATATTTGAGAAAATAAACACAGTATTTGCACTTAAATCGACGAACTTAAAATAAGTAAGAAAATAAGTAAGAAAAACTTGTTAGAAACTGGAGAATAATAAAAAGTCAGGACAACCATTTGTAATGAGACGTTTCATAGTAATCCTAGTTGTAAAAAATCCAGTGTTGCATAAACATAAATGTCTTTCTTTTTCTATGGGTTGCAGAATACTTGACGAAAAGTGAATGAAAAAGAAAAATGAATGAAAATATAATTCAAAAATTCAAAAATGGAATGAAGAAAATAACTTAACAAAATAAGAAAGGAATGGCAAAAAATAATTTTAAAATATAAAAATGGAATCAAAAAAATTGTTTAAAAAAATAGGAATGGAAAGGAAAAAATAATTTAAAAAATAAGAATGGAATGAAAAAAAGGATAAAAACATTTGAATGAAAAATGTCTTTTCCTGTGAAGTGTAAATAAAGTAATATAATTTTAATATTTTTTTGATATTTGTGAAGCTAACGTTTATTTGGAAGATTAGATACAAATGATGTAAGTATTTATATAATTAAAAATGGATACCTTATACACCTGGCAATGTAAAATATTTTATAAAGCAATGCAGCGCCAAGTACAAATTGCAGAAGAATATATTAAAATATCAAATAAAGTTGATTGCTAATCGGAGCTAATTTAATTACATCTCAGCTCAAATTTTATGAAAATTTGGGACAGGTATAAACAGCATATTAATTCAAATTAGGACAGTTATCTTAATTCAATTCATGGCAAACTTATTAGGGAATTGCAATTTGGAGAAGGTTTGCTAAAAATTAGGGTGGGTTTTACAAATTATCGCACAGCACAAGAAAAACCTTTAATTGACAATTATCTGTGTTATCTGTATTAAGAAGAAAACATTTTAAACTCTTTTAACTGCTAATCCTGAGAATTGTTCTCTTAAAAAAGCCAAGCAATCATTGAATATTTTTTTTCTTCCGATATAGATTGGTTTCTGGTTTTTTTATGGAACAGGCTTTCAGGGGGATATAGCAGTTGACGACGTTTTCTTTAAACAAGGAGCATGCAACCCAGGTAGAAAATTTATATATTTGATTTCAAAACTTTAGCTAATCCGTCAAGCAAAGCCATAGTTTATAGAAATACTTCAAGGAGATAAATAAATATATATATATATATATATATATATATGTATATATATAATCTCAATCTGCAGACAGTACTGTTTCGCCCTTTGCGGGCTCATCAGTGCAGCACAGAGCTTCTAAGACTCTCTGGCCATGTTGCCAGAGTGCTCAACCTACGCATGCGCAGTGAGCATTGCATTACGCTAACAACAGGTTCCCATCTCAGATAGAGTTCTCAACCAAACGTTCGTAAGGGAGCGTTATATATATATGAAAGAGATATAATAAGTTGGAAAGAATAAAAAAACTACACGACAAGCCTGTTTCATGATTTTACTCACCAGTCAGGAAATGTACAAATAAAATATTCCAGTAGCGCTTTATATATCTTATTCACAACAAGTGTTGGAACGCTCAAGTGTTCATTAACAAAAGTATTTATTTACTTGCTTTCACCTTTAATTATCTTCTTTCAAGCTACAGCAACAACCCAGTCGTCAACACAGCCTCCAACCACAGCAACAACCCA
>RDPX01000067.1:515899-532410 GCA_003991215.1 Morbakka virulenta
TATATATATATATATATATATATATATATATACACACATACATACAGAGTTGTGTTGAAGGTTTGGGGTGGAGATAGGAGAGAACTGGTTCGAGCACACCCCAGAGAATGTGATGCCAGTGGGCGATGGCAATGTTGTGCTGTACTGAAACACGGTTTTCTCAACTTTTAATTTATACTAGACCTCAAAAAAGCACCATCCTTTAATGAATTGTGCACCACAAAATCAAGGAAAAAAGCGCCGTTCTTTAATTAGCACTTTTCTCTAATAACACCTACAACAAAATGAATCAGTGTTAAAGTTGGTGGCTTCAGTTTTTTTCATAAGTACGTCATGTAAACAACCTCTTTATTTTGAACTCTCTTGTACAGTTCATCAAGAAAAAAGTACAATTTGGATGAACATTTCAATTTTGAAGTCTTTTTTCAGATATATTTAGCATAAGCACCACTTTCTAGTGGAGGGGTATCTAAAATAAGTCCCACATCTAAATTTAAAAATACAAAGTTCCTGGCTGCTTACAAAATAGAATAAGGAAAAGGTGCATGCGTTTATATGGAAGTGAGAAAAATCGCATGTGTTTATCAGGAAATAAAGAAAAAGCGCATGCTTTTACACGGAAATAAGGATAATCGCATGCGTTTATCAGGAAATACAGAAAAAGCGCACGCGTTTACATGGAAACGAGGAAAAATTGCATGCATTTATTAGGAAATAAAGAAAAAGCTCATGATTTTACATGGAAATAAAGATAAATCCCATGCGTTTATCAGGATATAAGTAAAAAGCGCATGCTTTTACATGGAAATACGGAAAAGCGCATGCGTTTACATGGATCAAGGAAGATTGCATGCGTTTGTCAGGAAATAAGGAAAAGGCGGATGGTTCTATCAAAGCTTTTAATGAGCTTGTAATCCTTCAGGATTTAGGACATTAAATACTAAAATTCAAGAACACAAAACAATTTCAGCACTGCATGTTTTTCTATTCTATTGACATAAAATACCAACCTTGCATCTTTCAGATACCAATTTGGTATACCTTATATCAATTCTTTGTCTTATGAAAATGTAATTTAGACAGCTATCATAGAGATTCTTGCTATCTTTGTGCCTATCTTTTAGCTGGCTGAAAGCAGAATTTTTCTCAGTTTACGTTCTAATGTACTTATGTTTTTTAATATATTTTAGGAAACTACTTGGAGTCAGCCAGTAATATCCAATCCAGAATATTAACTCCTGTAAGGAGATTTAATGGAAAGGATAGATGTTTGTCCTTCTTTGTTAAAAAATACGACATGATTACCCTAGATATAGGTTATGAGTCGTATGGTCAGACCTCTTTCTTATTCTACGAGAACGTAGGCAAAAAAGTAAACGGCTGGCAGCAGATGATTGCAGAGTTTTCGTTGTCTGCGGGAGAAGTAGGCCAGGTTTGTCAGATTTCTGTTATTTTCTTTCAAAAATTGTACTATTGAAATAAACATAGTTAGCATAACATTCCTTATATAATGTTGATGTTATTGGTTGTCTAAAACATAGTGTAAGTTACTTAGTAATAAGTTTATACATATCCAAATTTATATTTAGAAAACAAATATTAATTTTGCGTTTTTCGTTATAAATATTATTTGTATGTTCAACAAATGATTACATTGTTTTAATTGTTTAAAACATTCAGTGTGTACTGGGTCCTGGCTATACACACTTGCAAAAACTAAGCAACTTTTCTGGGTCTTTTTCTTTTTGGGAAAAATATGATAAATTTTTATTTTCAGCGAATTTTAGTATTGCATTTCATTGTACTATAGATGTTTTAGAAGAATATCTATATTTAAGAATATTAAATACTGCCATCAACAGTTGTCCTTAAACCAATGAAAGTGTCTAGCTATGCAATCTTTGTTGTTTCTGTATGTTTTAGAAATGTCTAAACAGTTTAACAAAACTTATTTTTTTTATCTTGGAAAGAGATTAATATAAGGTATTATGTTAAGAAATAAATATATGAAAAATTATCATTTTAATTAATTTTTAGTGATAAACATGTTCTTGCCCACTTAGCGAAGGTGAGAATATCATAGCTTGAGACAGAGCTCAAAGATATACAGAACGTAGACCCAAAATCAATAAAGCTACTCTTTTATTTAGTAAATTATTTATTGATTTACTTATTTATTTATCGACCTGTAACGAAGATTTATACAGGACTATGACTTCAAAAATAAAACTCTATCATTAGTGTGAGTCCTGTTACAACCTTCAAAACGCCAAAATTAAAGCTTATAATTTATCAAAAATGAGTATATAGACAGTTGCAATGTAGGAAGTAAAAACATAGATGCTGAATAAAAATTATAAAATATACTTTCAAGCTATTTTTTTCTAATTTTGCAAATCCATTTCTAATATGTGTTGATAATCCGTTGTAAATTTTAGAACGGAAAAATCTTGGAGATGTTTTTCCATACTCAGTACAACAGGATCATAAATAGATTATTGAAGAAAAAAGGATACATAGAAAGTAAAATAAGCAGGTTATTTATTCTGGGTTTGAAGGAATACCTATGTCTTTAAAGGTCAAATGCCTTCATCCGTATTCGTAAGGCGTTGACTCAAATCAATGTTTATAAGGTTAAGGACCATGGAACGACGATTTCCGTTCGAAGTATAATGTATCTAGTAACACCATTACGGTTCTTTTACTTATGTCACTTTATCTACGGAGAAAATGGCGCAAACAGGTAGAAGATTAAAAAATGCGAGAGAGCGAGTGTAGCAGGAACGTGACTATGATACCCGATGGCTGGTAAGCATGAGCCCACAAAGGTGCCCGAAACAACTTCCTTTAAACAATTTTTTTCACTTATTTCTTTCAAAATAAAACAATGTCACACAAGGGTTTCTCAAAGGGTGGAAATGTTAAAAGGTGACATAAAAACTTGTCTTTAGTTAGTATACTGACACAGAGATTTTATGTCTCCTAGTAATATAAAGCTGTTTTTCATTTCCCTTAACATGGCATATCATAACAATCCTCATCCTGGAACAAAAATATGATACTTCATCAAAAGCTTTTGTTCGGAATTTGGTTTATCAATGACACGCATGAAATTCGGTAACATCAGGGGATAATCAGTACATAGATTTAACATTGCAATGATTGGTCTTTCTTCAGAACCCAGGTTACTCTGCCACACCCAGGACCAGCAAGTTGATGGGATTGGTTCCTGTGTTTATCAAAAATGGGTGATTTGGATAAAGAGACTCCTTGAAACTAAGGAAATTCTTTGAATCCGGAGGCTTTTTAGCCCTCCTTTCTAGCTATCTTAACCGGGTGGCAAGGTGCGCAGATCCCTTGTATGGAAGCCAAGAAATTGGCCTCATCAGTTTCTATCTGTTTTCTAAACCTTATTATCCACTGCTTTCTTTAATGTTTATTTTTGTTGTTATGTGGATGAGAGATCTTGTTCGTTTTTGTCTCAATCTCTTCAAGTAATTCAAAATTTTTTTCAGGTAACGTAAACAGAATGTTTTACTTGTTTGCCAAATTTACTGTGATATTTCGTGTCCTACACTCATAGATTTTTTGAGTACTGGGAATAATTGAAACTATACTACGTTGTCAGTTTGTAACTTGGTCCCTTGTAGATCGTAACGAGAAAATCCGTCGATTTGATTTCTTTGACATTTAGAGTGCTAATTTTTGAATTGCTTTAATACGTTTTTCTCAGAATTTTAATGGTTGTACATAGAATACAATAACGTATTTTTGACGTCAAATCGAATTCAATTAAATTTTTTCCATTTTTCTTCCGATTTTAGATATTTTTTGAAGCCTCTGGAAGACTCGGTCTTGATGATATTTCAATTACAGTAGGGGCTTGCCCTCGCCCTACTCCAGTTGCTTTGCCAAGTAAGAAACCTGCATATCTTTGATTTAGATAAGCGAGTAAACAAGGTATCTAAGTTTAAAACAAGTAAAGTTGGTAAATCATATTCAGTGATAAAATTCGTCCGCCTGTCCATCTTTCTATCCATCCATCCATCTATCTATCTATCTATCTATCTATCTGTCTATCCGTCCATCTATCTACGTTGGTAAATCATATTCAGTGATAAAATTCGTCCGCCTGTCCATCTTTCTATCCATCCATCCATCTATCTATCCATCTATCTATCTATCCGTCCATCTATCTATCTATCTATCTATCTACCTATCTATCGATCCATCATTCTATTTATGGATGTATGGATGCATGTATGGATGTATGTATGTATGTATGTATGTGTGTATATATGTATTCATCTACGTATCTATCTACTTACCTGATTAAGTGTTTATCTGACTATAAATATATTTTATGTTTTGTTGAAGTACTATAAATAATATTACATGAAAAGAACTCATAAAGATAATCAAGAAAAGTACATTTTCCGTAAAGTGCTGTAGTCATTAAACATTGCCGACCGACTATGACCTAGTTTTTCTCGGGACACTTAGAAATAGGTTTGTTGAGTTTCTATGGGGGTCTTAAAATCAGTTTGCTGTTTGCTTCAACCCAGACTTTGTAAAATATAAACTAAGCGTATGAACCAGCAACTAAAAACAGACCACATTAGGTTTAAAGCTGCATTCTTTTGTGGTGTAATTGGCGTGATTTATTTGCCATGTCATTCGGTTTTGGCGATTATGTCAATCCAAGTTCTTCTTTCCTATGAAGTTTTGAGAACTTCCCATTCGTCTGATAATACTATTCATTAATGTCGTCTTTTGTCTTCCTCTCGCACGTTTCCTTCATTTTTTCCATCTTTGCTAAATATTCCGTTGTTTCTTTTCTTTTAGCGTGACCTAAAAATCTCATTTGGCTTATAGTCTTTTTTTTTTCATTTGGCTTATAGTCTTTTTTTTTTCATTTGGCTTNTAGTATACCTATACTACCTATAATACTATAGTATACCTATACTGCCTATACAACTATAGTATACCTATTTCAGCTATACTACTATAGTATGCCTATACTACCTATACTACTATAGTATGCCTATACTACCTATACCACTATAGTATACCTATACTATCTATAATACTATAGAATACCTATACTACCTCTAATACTATAGTATACCTATACTACCTATAATACTATAGTATACCTATACTGCCTATACAACTATAGTATACCTATTTCAGCTATACTACTATAGTATGCCTATACTACCTATACTACTATAGTATGCCTATACTACCTATACCACTATAGTATACCTATACTATCTATAATACTATAGAATACCTATACTACCTCTAATACTATAGTATACCTATACTACCTATAATACTATAGTATACCTATACTGCCTATACAACTATAGTATACCTATTTCAGCTATACTACTATAGTATGCCTATACTACCTATACTACTATAGTATGCCTATACTACCTATACCACTATAGTATACCTATACTATCTATAATACTATAGAATACCTATACTACCTCTAATACTATAGTATACCTATACTACCTATAATACTATAGTATACCTATACTGCCTATACAACTATAGTATACCTATTTCAGCTATACTACTATAGTATGCCTATACTACCTATACTACTATAGTATGCCTATACTACCTATACCACTATAGTATACCTATACTATCTATAATACTATAGAATACCTATACTACCTCTAATACTATAGTATACCTATACTACCTATAATACTATAGTATACCTATACTGCCTATACAACTATAGTATACCTATTTCAGCTATACTACTATAGTATGCCTATACTACCTATACTACTATAGTATGCCTATACTACCTATACCACTATAGTATACCTATACTATCTATAATACTATAGAATACCTATACTACCTCTAATACTATAGTATACCTATACTACCTATAATACTATAGTATACCTATACTGCCTATACAACTATAGTATACCTATTTCAGCTATACTACTATAGTATGCCTATACTACCTATACTACTATAGTATGCCTATACTACCTATACCACTATAGTATACCTATACTATCTATAATACTATAGAATACCTATACTACCTCTAATACTATAGTATACCTATACTACCTATAATACTATAGTATACCTATACTGCCTATACAACTATAGTATACCTATTTCAGCTATACTACTATAGTATGCCTATACTACCTATACTACTATAGTATGCCTATACTACCTATACCACTATAGTATACCTATACTATCTATAATACTATAGAATACCTATACTACCTCTAATACTATAGTATACCTATACTACCTATAATACTATAGTATACCTATACTGCCTATACAACTATAGTATACCTATTTCAGCTATACTACTATAGTATGCCTATACTACCTATACTACTATAGTATGCCTATACTACCTATACCACTATAGTATACCTATACTATCTATAATACTATAGAATACCTATACTACCTCTAATACTATAGTATACCTATACTACCTATAATACTATAGTATACCTATACTGCCTATACAACTATAGTATACCTATTTCAGCTATACTACTATAGTATGCCTATACTACCTATACTACTATAGTATGCCTATACTACCTATACCACTATAGTATACCTATACTATCTATAATACTATAGAATACCTATACTACCTCTAATACTATAGTATACCTATACTACCTATAATACTATAGTATACCTATACTGCCTATACAACTATAGTATACCTATTTCAGCTATACTACTATAGTATGCCTATACTACCTATACTACTATAGTATGCCTATACTACCTATACCACTATAGTATACCTATACTATCTATAATACTATAGAATACCTATACTACCTCTAATACTATAGTATACCTATACTACCTATAATACTATAGTATACCTATACTGCCTATACAACTATAGTATACCTATTTCAGCTATACTACTATAGTATGCCTATACTACCTATACTACTATAGTATGCCTATACTACCTATACCACTATAGTATACCTATACTATCTATAATACTATAGAATACCTATACTACCTCTAATACTATAGTATACCTATACTACCTATAATACTATAGTATACCTATACTGCCTATACAACTATAGTATACCTATTTCAGCTATACTACTATAGTATGCCTATACTACCTATACTACTATAGTATGCCTATACTACCTATACCACTATAGTATACCTATACTATCTATAATACTATAGAATACCTATACTACCTCTAATACTATAGTATACCTATACTACCTATAATACTATAGTATACCTATACTGCCTATACAACTATAGTATACCTATTTCAGCTATACTACTATAGTATGCCTATACTACCTATACTACTATAGTATGCCTATACTACCTATACCACTATAGTATACCTATACTATCTATAATACTATAGAATACCTATACTACCTCTAATACTATAGTATACCTATACTACCTATAATACTATAGTATACCTATACTGCCTATACAACTATAGTATACCTATTTCAGCTATACTACTATAGTATGCCTATACTACCTATACTACTATAGTATGCCTATACTACCTATACCACTATAGTATACCTATACTATCTATAATACTATAGAATACCTATACTACCTCTAATACTATAGTATACCTATACTACCTATAATACTATAGTATACCTATACTGCCTATACAACTATAGTATACCTATTTCAGCTATACTACTATAGTATGCCTATACTACCTATACTACTATAGTATGCCTATACTACCTATACCACTATAGTATACCTATACTATCTATAATACTATAGAATACCTATACTACCTCTAATACTATAGTATACCTATACTACCTATAATACTATAGTATACCTATACTGCCTATACAACTATAGTATACCTATTTCAGCTATACTACTATAGTATGCCTATACTACCTATACTACTATAGTATGCCTATACTACCTATACCACTATAGTATACCTATACTATCTATAATACTATAGAATACCTATACTACCTCTAATACTATAGTATACCTATACTACCTATAATACTATAGTATACCTATACTGCCTATACAACTATAGTATACCTATTTCAGCTATACTACTATAGTATGCCTATACTACCTATACTACTATAGTATGCCTATACTACCTATACCACTATAGTATACCTATACTATCTATAATACTATAGAATACCTATACTACCTCTAATACTATAGTATACCTATACTACCTATAATACTATAGTATACCTATACTGCCTATACAACTATAGTATACCTATTTCAGCTATACTACTATAGTATGCCTATACTACCTATACTACTATAGTATGCCTATACTACCTATACCACTATAGTATACCTATACTATCTATAATACTATAGAATACCTATACTACCTCTAATACTATAGTATACCTATACTACCTATAATACTATAGTATACCTATACTGCCTATACAACTATAGTATACCTATTTCAGCTATACTACTATAGTATGCCTATACTACCTATACTACTATAGTATGCCTATACTACCTATACCACTATAGTATACCTATACTATCTATAATACTATAGAATACCTATACTACCTCTAATACTATAGTATACCTATACTACCTATAATACTATAGTATACCTATACTGCCTATACAACTATAGTATACCTATTTCAGCTATACTACTATAGTATGCCTATACTACCTATACTACTATAGTATGCCTATACTACCTATACCACTATAGTATACCTATACTATCTATAATACTATAGAATACCTATACTACCTCTAATACTATAGTATACCTATACTACCTATAATACTATAGTATACCTATACTGCCTATACAACTATAGTATACCTATTTCAGCTATACTACTATAGTATGCCTATACTACCTATACTACTATAGTATGCCTATACTACCTATACCACTATAGTATACCTATACTATCTATAATACTATAGAATACCTATACTACCTCTAATACTATAGTATACCTATACTACCTATAATACTATAGTATACCTATACTGCCTATACAACTATAGTATACCTATTTCAGCTATACTACTATAGTATGCCTATACTACCTATACTACTATAGTATGCCTATACTACCTATACCACTATAGTATACCTATACTATCTATAATACTATAGAATACCTATACTACCTCTAATACTATAGTATACCTATACTACCTATAATACTATAGTATACCTATACTGCCTATACAACTATAGTATACCTATTTCAGCTATACTACTATAGTATGCCTATACTACCTATACTACTATAGTATGCCTATACTACCTATACCACTATAGTATACCTATACTATCTATAATACTATAGAATACCTATACTACCTCTAATACTATAGTATACCTATACTACCTATAATACTATAGTATACCTATACTGCCTATACAACTATAGTATACCTATTTCAGCTATACTACTATAGTATGCCTATACTACCTATACTACTATAGTATGCCTATACTACCTATACCACTATAGTATACCTATACTATCTATAATACTATAGAATACCTATACTACCTCTAATACTATAGTATACCTATACTACCTATAATACTATAGTATACCTATACTGCCTATACAACTATAGTATACCTATTTCAGCTATACTACTATAGTATGCCTATACTACCTATACTACTATAGTATGCCTATACTACCTATACCACTATAGTATACCTATACTATCTATAATACTATAGAATACCTATACTACCTCTAATACTATAGTATACCTATACTACCTATAATACTATAGTATACCTATACTGCCTATACAACTATAGTATACCTATTTCAGCTATACTACTATAGTATGCCTATACTACCTATACTACTATAGTATGCCTATACTACCTATACCACTATAGTATACCTATACTATCTATAATACTATAGAATACCTATACTACCTCTAATACTATAGTATACCTATACTACCTATAATACTATAGTATACCTATACTGCCTATACAACTATAGTATACCTATTTCAGCTATACTACTATAGTATGCCTATACTACCTATACTACTATAGTATGCCTATACTACCTATACCACTATAGTATACCTATACTATCTATAATACTATAGAATACCTATACTACCTCTAATACTATAGTATACCTATACTACCTATAATACTATAGTATACCTATACTGCCTATACAACTATAGTATACCTATTTCAGCTATACTACTATAGTATGCCTATACTACCTATACTACTATAGTATGCCTATACTACCTATACCACTATAGTATACCTATACTATCTATAATACTATAGAATACCTATACTACCTCTAATACTATAGTATACCTATACTACCTATAATACTATAGTATACCTATACTGCCTATACAACTATAGTATACCTATTTCAGCTATACTACTATAGTATGCCTATACTACCTATACTACTATAGTATGCCTATACTACCTATACCACTATAGTATACCTATACTATCTATAATACTATAGAATACCTATACTACCTGTAATACTATAGTATACCTATACTACCTATAATACTATAGTATACCTATACTGCCTATACAACTATAGTATACCTATTTCAGCTATACTACTATAGTATGCCTATACTACCTATACTACTATAGTATGCCTATACTACCTACACCACTATAGTATACCTATACTATCTATAATACTATAGAATACCTATACTACCTGTAATACTATAGTATACCTATACTACCTATAATACTATAGTATACCTATACTGCCTATATTACTATAGTATACCTATAGTATACTATACCTATATTTTCTTATTTGTCTTTCAATTATATCCCGTTAAAGTTACCCACAGCGGATCAGCCGTCTCTATCCTGTTCGCTTTGTCACATCAGCATCCCTCGTAGCAACAGCCTCCATATTTCTGTCAATCACGTCCTTCCACCTTTTTCTCTCCCTCGTTTCCAGACCATATAATAGAGCTGGGTGCACTGGCGTCTTGTAAATGTTTATTTTGATCCATGGTGACATTTTCCTATCGCAAAGTACCCCTATTACCTTCCTCCAACTATCCAAACCGGTCTGCACTCTTCTCCTTACTTCTCTATCATAGTTTCCGTTTGCTTGTAGAGTTGACCTCAGGTACTTAAATTCGCTCACTTAAGAGATTTCCACTCCTCGCAGCTGTATTCTATTGTTCTGGTTTCCATTCAAAGCTAGGTACTTTGTTTTTGTCCGACTAATTTTCATTCCTCGCCTCTCCAAGGCATAACACCACTTCTCCAGCTGTAATTCAACTTCTTCTCTTTTCTCACTACACAGTACAAGATCGTCTGCGAACATCATGTTTTGAAGAGCATCTCTTCTTAAATCATCTATGAGTCTATCTATTACCACTTCAAATAGGAAAGGGCTTAGGGCCAGGCCCTGGAAGAGGCCTATCTTCACTTGGAAGTAATCCCTAATTCCTGTAGCACTTCGAACTCTGGTCATACAGTCCTTGTACATATCTTGTACCAGTCTTATATACTTTTCTGTGATTCCTGACAGCCTCATACAACACCATAACTCCTCTCTCGGTACTCGGTCATATGATCTCTCCAGATCAATAAAGACATTGTGTAGTTGTTGTTTGTGATCTCGATGTTTCTTGCGCAGGATTCGCAACGTAGACAATGCATCTGTGGTAATGCATCCTGGCATAAAACGGAACTGTTGTCCGCTGACTTCGATTTCTGACCTTAGTCTTTTGTCCATCACTCTCTACCACAACTTTAGAGTGTATCCCAGCAGTTTAATTCTTTCATGCATGGAATGTCAGTTCTCCTTCTCTCCATTAAATCAACCAATTTCCTACCTTTTTTTGTGAGGGTTCCTACATTAACTGTTTACGCAGTGATCATTTTCTCAAGCACCTTCCACTTTTCCCTTTTTTCTCACTCTTTTTCCTCCTTTTTTGTCCTCTTTCTTACAGCAGTAGTTTGTTTTCCATATTCAACCTGCTGATCACTAGGTATGGCGGTCGTTGGTAAACCAGGCTTCGACCGATCCAGTATGTTTATTTTACAGTTGATCCTCATCTTATTTGTTTGGCGTTTTGGTGTTCTTGCCTCATGCCCTTGCTGACGCTAACCACAGTTTTAAGCTGTGGTCTTAGCCTTTACCTAATGGGTATATACTGTAAGGCAGCAGCAGATTTCTTCCTCAAGGTTTACTCCTGAAGGCTTTCCCAAGGTAGCTGGAAGGCAGCAGGGGTTTGGAATTAGGGTTTTTCTTCTCCTAGCTGAACTGCCTTCCCAGGCTGACGAGATCCATCTCCACGAAGCAACTAATTCGGGGGTGCCAGTGACCCGCTTTTCGCCTCTTCTCCTATCAGTAGGATCAGTCTCGCCTCGCGAAGGCCAGGAACTGGACTTGGTAGTAAGAGGCTATTTGAGACGCAGGCTATGGGAGTTTTTTATAGGTAATAGGAGCTCACCCAATTACCACCCCCGGCAATTACGACCTTGGGAGCATATAGTAGATATTAAAAGTGTTTTTTCTAATTTCAGTGAGCAAAACTGAACTAGTTAAATACTTTCTCCACTTTATGTGTTGTTTGTTTTGTTTTCATTTAATTATCTCGTTCCACTAAATTAATGTTAAATATTGCCATTTTTTATATTTATTAATAAGACAGTACGAAGCTCAACGTTAAGGTTAACCATCTCCATCCACCGTTAGTTTTTACTGCTGAAAAAGAACAGGATAATTGACTACTATTTTCAGATGTTTCAGTAGAAAAAAAATCCCAAATCTATCAAAACCAATGTTTTATGAAATCCAACCTTCATTAAGCAATACGTGCTGTGAGACTAGTTCAGTTCCATACAATTTGAATAAGACTGATAAACAGGTTGGTTTATTGTGCTGTTGTTATTTGATTTTCTGAAAATTTTCAGCAGAAATAGATAAAATGGAACAAATTTTTATAGGTAATGGTTACTATCTTGAGTATTTGTTAGGAGAAAATTATTTGGAACAAATTGTATACCTTTAAAAGTTCTATTAAACATAGCCTCCAAAATTGATCTATACACCTCAAACTCCCCTGGATAGGCCTGCTTTTCACTAAATTAGAAAAGCGATTTACTACAGCAGTTTCCAAATAATATCGTGCTATTGCAAACAAAGTAATTTTCACTCTGCGAAGAATTCTTCCTTCATGTACAAAGGATGTTTTGCATGTTACAATTTTAACTATGGTTGCTTACAAGTTTAATTGCAAGTGTAGTGCCAGGTAAATCTGGCGTTTGTGCTCAAGATTGATCAATAATACAAAATCCAACCAAAAAGAGAGTGCAAGATTTTTCACCAAATCATGAATTATAATTCGATTATGGGACAGCCTTTACTGCTATACCGAGAAATGAATAAAAACTTTGAGATAAAGCAATTCAAAGTAATTGGAAGAGCCAGGTTTGCCTACCATTCAGGAGAATTTGAGGCAATTCTTTTTTAGCTACCATGATTTTCCTTTCAAAAACAAAAAGAATTAGTGTATCGTCTTCAATTGTAGACAGGCCCTCTCATTGATTTTCAGTATCGATAGAAAACTGTCACACAAAAAATGTATTATTTTTTGACCCTCTCATTTGTCTTTCAGTATTGATAGGAAAACAAAACGTAACACAAAAAATTTATTGTGTTTCGACCCTCTCATTGTATTTCACTATTGATAGGAAAACGTAACGCAAAAAGTGTATCATTTGTTTCCCCTTCTATTACCTTTCATTATTGATAGGAAAACGTAACACAAGTGTATTGTTTTTCGACCCTCTTATTGTCTTCCACTATTGATAGGAAAACGTAACACAAAAAGTGTATTGTGTTTCGACACTCTCATTGTATTTCACTATTGATAGGAAAACGTAACGCAAAAAGTGTATCGTTTGTCTCCCCTTCTATTACCTTTCATTATTGATAGGAAAACGTAACACAAAAAGTGTATCGTTTGTCTCCCCTTCTATTACCTTTCATTAGGAAGACGTAACACAAAAAGTGTATTGTTTTTCGACCCTCTTATTGCCTTTAACTGTTGATAGGAAAACGTAACACAAAAAGTGTATTGTTTTTCGACCCTCTCATTGTCTTTCAACATCGTTAGAGTTGTTTGTTGTGAACCTTATTGTGTTGCTCAGTGTTGGAGAATGACACGAGTTGATCTGACTAAGCTGTGGGTGTTTCACAGAAGCTTTTTTTAAAAATAGTTGGCCTGTTTATTTTGTTTTAGGTTGAAATTGTTGGAAGGAGGGGGAATGGATTTAGAGGCGACATTGCTGTTGATGAGATCAAAGTATTTCCAGGCAAATGTAATTGAAATACTTACCAATATAAGGTAAAAAATTATTTACTTGTACTTAAGGTGATCTATTAGAATTAAAATTGGATGTGGCTTCTGAGAGCAACTGAAAACCACCGACTACAATTGAGAATCATGGAGAGCCATCAAGATTTACCTTACAACAATCAAATTGCCTTGAAATACCTAAAAGTACAAATAAAATGGCAAATCTCTCATTCTATCACTGTCTTTTGTTCTACTTGTCTCACTCCTCATCCTCTCTCTCTCCCTTTCTCTCTCTCTCTCCCTCTCTCTCTCTCTCTCTCTCTCTCTCTCTCTCTCTCTCTTTCTGTTGTTCCTCGTTGTGTCTCTCTGTCAACCACTGTCTTCCAATCGTCTCTGTTTCTCAACCTGTTTGCCTCATTGCATTCACCTATCCAATTATTCATTAACAATCACGGTGGGCGACAATCAAATCACTTAATCTCGTTCGTAAAAGGATATTTTTAGGGTCACCATAAAAACAATCCTGTCTGTTTAAACCTATTGGTGTTTGTTATGAAGTAAATGTTGCTGGTTCTCTGTCAAACGAATCACACATTGTTTAACAAAGTCGATGGTTAGTTTCTTCGGCAAGTCAGTTCTACATTATATTGCACAGGTAAATTTTTCGTAGAAAATATCAAAGGTCTTTATCCAGTAGCCTGTAATATTATATCTCTTAGCATGGAGCAGTGTTGGGGTGGAAAAGTAACAAAAATAACCATAGTTAGAAATTAATTACTTTCTCATGAAACTATTTAAAGAATGGAATGAAAAATAAAATATATTCCACAACATAAGAACTCCAATAAGGACAAATATTATATCTTTATATTAAAATTCCAATTGTTGCCATTTTGTTATTTTTACCAAACACTAACTGAACAAGCCTTGTGTACCAGGGTGCCTGAAAAGTAACTTGTTGGTTTGAAAGTAAGAATGAACACCTAATTAAGAATTTTTATGCAAATTGGTTGCTGTAGGAAGAAGACATAAGACCAGACAAAATAATCATTTTCAAATCATCTGGAATCACCTTATCTTCGCAGAAATATTTCGTTAGCTGAGTTAAGTCTAAGATCACTAGTTAAATGCTCAATGGGATTTTCCTATGAAAGAAGTTTAAAGATACATTATTTAACTAAAAGACAACAAGTCAAAATTATAACACTTTTTTAGAAAAGTTACTGGAGAGATGATTTCAAAGAATTTAAAAGAAAATTTTAAGATGGTTTTAACTGTTGGGAGAATTTCTTTAGAATTGAACTCGGGAACTGTTGTCAAGACCCCCAAGGAACAGGCGCGACTGGTGAGAAATCAAACTGTTCCTTGTTGGATAGGAAGACCTTCAGTAAAATTTTGCTCAATCCTATTAGAGCGTTCATTGATCAAATAATTAGGAAAGAACAGGCCGATTTCAGGGAAAAGAAAGAGTTGCGCTGATCAGAATTTCGTGGTACGACAGCAAAATCATCAAGGAATTAAATTTAAGACCCCATACTTTGTGTGCTTTGTCCACTACAACAAAACTTTTGATAGCATAGCTAGGCATCCGATCCCAAGATTGGTAAGGCTTTATAGGGTATCAGAATGAAAGTTTAATTGACCACATGTAGGTCAACAAAAATAAAACGTGATTGTTAATGGTAATCTTAGAAAAAGTTTGAGTTCAATCTAGTGTAATTCATGAAGGAATATTCTCTCCCCAGAATTTTATTCTTGTTATTAACTTCATCGCGAGCAAGGTTATCGAAGGACAGGATTTCAGTAGAGTAGAGAAACGAGCAAGAACATGCGTTGTTCGGATGGGGTTGAATTGCTTTCACACAAGTTAGAAATATTGTAATTAGATGTATATCATCTTGTTAAGACTTAAGTTATTTTGAACTCGGGGAACATCATCGCACTTTTCTAAAGTTAAACGATGGGTTTTGTTATTATTATTATTTGTTGAATACGTAACTTCTGATCAATCACTGAGAGACAACGTGTATATCTTGACTTTTGGATTTTTCCCTTTTAGTATGATAAAGAATCTGCTTACATGGTTCGCAAAAATAAAGGAA
>RDPX01000067.1:537936-560992 GCA_003991215.1 Morbakka virulenta
ACTCATTGAATGTGGAAATTGTTAAACCAGTTTCAGATTTAAATAACTTTTCATTTTTAGATAAATTCTCATGATTGTAACTATTTGTCTTTAGGTTATCAAGTTCAGTTTTAAGATATATATTTTCATGTTCAAGTTCCTCAATTCTTAACTTCAAACGTTTAATTTCCTTTTCTTTTTCATCTTCCTCGTTTTCATTACTGGTACTTGAACCAGAATCTGTAAAATAATGTTCATCTTCATTTAGCAATCGTTTTTTAGGAGATTTTCTCTTTGAATCTACTACTTCTGGTTTAAAAGAAAATATTTTTGGTACAGTTCCTTTCTTTAAAGTTTTTCTTCCTTGTCCCAAGCTAACTTTGATGTCTTTTGCCTCAAAATGAAATTCACAAAGTACAGTAGTCCTCTTTATTTGAAAATTATCTCCAGTACCTTTCCTTCTATATTGATTTATTATACGTTTCCACTGACGATAAAGCTTAGCATCTTTGGGTAGTGTGAAAAAACCAATGCCAGTTGGATTCATTTTGCTGTCATACGTTCTACTTTTGCAATTTGGCATGCAGCAGTACACTCCCAATCCACCTTTTTCAATTTGTTTTGGTCTAGAGGTAGACGAACCAGCATAATTTTCTGAAGACTCCATTTTTATATTAAGCAATCAATTTCTCATAACACAAGAAACGCCATTTTCTCTTTCAAAGCACTTGCTGGCTGTATGTTTTGATTTTTTCGCAAGTTCCGCCTCGTTTTCATGCAGCGAAAAAAAATCTCGGGAAAGTGTATTTCTATGATAAAAACAGAATACAGGTAATTAACCTTCAACTCTACTGCACACCCTAACTCTGGTGGTTAACAGTTAGGTATTGAATGTCTGGTACATGATTGGTCAATTTAAGCCTGGTAGATGATTGGTCAATTAAAGTCTGAGGTCTTCTCCTTCAGTGATATTCAACGAAACCGTTTTGTTATTGATAATGTCGGTGACTGCGCTGAAGGTGCATTCCACCACGTACATCAAACACAACGGCAGGAGCTGTTTGTGACAGCTTAATTCCAGTGTCAATTCTAGAGTCAAAGAGGCAAGAAAGCTGAATCAAATGAAATCAGAGAAACGGACTTTAAGGTCGATCTAAAGTTTTTCGAGTTGATTATAAATTATCATCAGTACCTGATCACAAACATAATACTAATTGTATTTTGTAACTTTGCTGGGCAATTCCAATGCTCCATTAAAATCCATAGCACCTGCGTGTCCAGTAGCAGCCTGAAATAATTCGTTTCTAATGGATGATAAAAACTTCAAAGTCGTTCAGTTTTGGGGTTGGCTTTGCTAAAATTATCACTTTGCTGATATCCTTCAAAATATGATGAATCTCGGCAATAAGAAATAAATAGTAAATAAGAGCAATCATATCAAGTTCAAAGAACTGAAATACAGAAAAGACTACCTAGGATTATACCTAAATTTCTATTCAAGTTGTCGAAATGAGACAATTAAACTCAAAGTATTTTACTAAGTCATAATTCTTGCTAAAAGGTCAGAAAACATGTTCAAAGGATAAAACATTGATATAATATGAATAATACGAAACAGTTGTTATCGTTCATTGGGCTCCTTTGGTCTGTAATGACCATGGAAAAGAAATCCATGAATCTGCTCTGCTGAATCAGCTCCTCCTGTGGCTGAAAAGGTCGATTCTCACCTTTCCAGTGTACTGGTAGGGCTCAAACCTGTGTAGAATAATAAGAGGCATGTTTTCCATACAATATCTCCCACCTTTTCCGTAGGGCGCAAAGGAGTAGCAGTGCCACTACAGTTGTCTCCGCTGCATTTTCCAGTTACCAAGTCATCCTACCCGTGTGGATGTAAATGAAGAATAAAAAAGAGAAAACACACAATGCAAAACGTTATAAGGATATCTGTTGACAAAAAACGTTATGTAATAACCAGAAATTTCAAGTTTCTGCACGATTTAACTCCTTAAAAGTGGTTTTCAGGCTTTCCAACACACTCTTTTTAGATTGGTTTTGTGATCTCTGCGTTATCAACTCCGACACTTTTAATCTTCTTTTTGGCTGCAATATGCCTGTACAAATTTATTATCCACGGCGGATGAAGCGGATTGACCTGGCTTATTTTCAGAGAAACTTTTACATCTTTTGCAGTGATTCCCTTATTAAGTTAATTACAAATATGACCAGCACAGCAGCTGCTTTACTCTTATATTAAAATTTTTCCAAATTCAAAATCGCTTTAAAAGTGACGATTTTTCTCTGTTTGACGAAACTGTTATGTAACGAAATATTTTAATTGAGGAAACGTATCGTGATGAATTTTAACAAACAAGATGCAAAAGTATATTGACGTTACAATTATCAGCAAGGCATTGCAAAAAAATATAATACTGACAATGTTTAAAGATTTTAGAAAGGTAGAAAAGGAAAAATTGATGTACACTTAGCTCGATTTATTGATCACAGGATAGTTGGAGGGTAGGAAAACCGTAAAAAGCGGATAAAATTTGAAATTTTGAAAATCTAAAACATGTGTACTCTAAACTCCGTTAAAAAAATGCAGCATAGATAACCTTTAATAGTTTCAGCGAAATCACAAAGCTTTCAGGTAAATCCTTTAAAAATGTACTGTGTTTAGCTAAACAAGGAAAATTTTGCAAAAGATCTGATACGCGATAAAAGTCAATGATACTATCTTAACTTATTGCATCCAAAAGACCCTATGAAGGTGTCTGCTACCATCAAGGATACAAAACAATTTTCCTCATTGTAAAACTAAAATGATCTCTATCTTTGTAAAGATGAGTTGTAACTTATTGAGACAATAGGTAAAGTCACAAGGACGTCATAAAGATAGTGAAGCTCTGGATACAAAAGTTAAATAAAAAATTATTCTCAAAGAAGTAAAAAACTGCATCTGAAGATACTCTCGGTTCTCTTGGTAGATGTCACGCCAGGATTCTGTCCAATCGTAAAGTTTCTCACATTTGGATAATTTACAACAAAAAGGGAGTTGCTCTTCCTTTACTATTTTTGGTCCATGTTATATCTGTTGGCCAAATAACACAACAAGGATGTAGATTAACCTCCTTTGTTGCCTTATTTTGAACTTTTACCAGTCAAGTATGGCAACATAATGATAATAAACTTTTGTGAGGTAAAAGGACACCCAATCGACAGAATACTGACACCAACTGCATTAATGAAAATTTGATTGGGGCATCTAGTCCATCAATTTTCTGCAACTTCATCCTTGCATTCCTCCCCCTGTCATTTTCGGGGTTTTTTTTTCAGTATCTCTCTTCTCTGAAGCGCTCTTTTTCAAAGTCATGTCTTCTACAGTATTGAGAAGCCTTTTCAATAATGTCTTGAAAATCGTTACGCAACAAAAGTAAATTTGTTTCAACAGCTTCAACAAATTTAAAGGCAATCCGTATGTCAATATTATTTGGTATAGCAATGCATTATTATCGGTTATGTCAAATATTTGCTTGAAATGTGTGGAGTTAACACAGTTCTAAGCAATGTAATTGTCTTAAAGAAATTGATATGGGATAAGTATCAGTGAGCCATAACCGTTTTCTGAGCTTCGTTTCGGGAGATACTTCTCCCATTGTCCGGCTTAATTATTTCGTAATTTGATAGTGAGAACGTGTTTGATCACAGGGATCGAGTTGTTTTGAGGAGTGAAGCTATACCTATCTTGTGTTTCTTTTCTGAAGTGCATATTTCTGAAAAAGTGTAAGATATGCTGTTGATGTGATCGCTGTCCATTAGAGAATAGATGTTATTTTAAGTTTTTGTCGTTGTAGTATTTATTTCCTTGTCCAGAATCGGGTTTTTTTTCAGCCAAAGGTGCGATATTTTGTCCAGGAGTCCTCCGCTGTTTTATGACTCTTGGTGTTATCATTTTGATCAGCTCTCTTGTGTTCTTTTATCTTTGACCCAAGGACCGTTTTGATTCTCCAATGTGTAGGCCAGAACCGTCCTAAAAATGTAGTGTGTAAACTTATGTTGCCTCTCTTTCTAAGTGAAACTGGATCCTTTGGTTTTGAAAGAATGAAACTAAGGTTGGATGTTGTGAAAAAATGAATGCTTTATATTATGTTTGTCTTTGCTGTTCACCGATTTTCTTGACGTAGGGTAAACGTATTTGTTTTAGAGTTTCTTTTTCTTTTTCATGATCATGTCTGCTAGTTTTTCGTAATGCTCTCTGGACAGCCTTAGTATAGTATCCATTGGATGACAGAACCTTTTAAAGGTGTTTTTCTTCCTTTCTGAGGTCGTGTGGGTTTGAAATCGTGCTTCTTGCCTTAAACCAGAGTGGTGATGTAACTATGACGAGCTGAAACTGGATAGTGTGATGCCTTATTAAGGTACTGGTCTGTCAGTTGGTTTCCTATAGATTTTTTTCGTAATGTTCTCTAGACGTACTTGGTATGGTATCCATTGGGTAACAGAACCTTTTGAAAGTGTTTTTGACTAAGGAAATAAAAACATTTTAGGCAAAGAAACAAATACTACAGCAAGAAAAATAAAAGAAACTTAGAAGCTCAGAAAAAGTATAAAATTCACGGCATAATAAACATCCTACATCATGACTTTCACTGAGCCCATAAAGTCAAGAATTTGAAAGATTATTAGAGAAACATAGGGAGAAAATACTCTTTAGTATTGCCGACTTTGGGAAAGAACAAAGATCAAGCTTGCTGAATTCATAAATCACTTAAGATTTTTTTAAAAATCCCTACACAACTGGATTACTCCAAACAATCTTCGTCTTCATTGTTCAATTTCCACAAACAAATCAATGTGTATACTAGAGAGAACAAGTTGTAAACTACTTTTGAGAAAGGATTCACTGCAAACAAATTCGTGTCGAAAGTTAAAACGGCAGTAAAAGATCTTCCAAAATGTGAAGCTGATACAATCCCAGCAAAAACAAGTCTTGCTCTTCAATCTTCTAAAGTACCCATAGGCAACCTTATCAAAAGGGGAAGATGTTCCATTGAAAACATAAGGAACGATGTTACAATCTCTATCCTTACCGGCGTGGAGCTGTAATCCCCTTTAAGGTGACTATATCCGCAAATGCCGTGAAGATACCAAGTTCAAGCAGAATCTGTTAAAGGCAGTCAAGACCAAAGTAAGCAAAGCACTAATTGTACTACAGAAGCCCATCCTCAGGGTAATTGCCTTTACCAAAGATTGAATCCCAAAGACTCCCCTTTACCAAGGTTTTATAGATTAACAAAGATACACCAACCCAATGCATCCATAGGTTCAAGTGTAGTCTACGCTGATGATTCACTTCTTTCTCATGCCACATAACAGACCTCCTATGTCCATACAGAAAGAAGAAGCCAGATCACTGCAACAACAGTACTGATTTTTCAGCCTTTATCACACAACAAAGAATCCAGGCAGGTGAAGTCTTGGTCTCTTTGATGTCACTTCTTTATACACAGCTATCCTTGTTGATAACACTTCACAACGTAGAAAGGACCTTGTTGAACATTATGACTCGTCGGGATCAAGAGCTGCACTAAAGCCCTTAGATATCCTGAATCTACTACAAACACTTCTTATTAACACATGTTTCCTGTTCAACAATGACATATACACAGAGAACAGCTGCTTGCACACACACAACACACAACACACAACACACAACACACAACACACAGCACACAGCACTCAAAATTAGTAATTTTATATTATTTTTAACTGGTACCCATCCAAATGTTCATGTTTATGAGATCTTCGAAACGCACACTTTTTTGACGCGGTTTTTGACACGGTTTTGAGGTCATACGAATCAAAATTTTATGCCAAGGTTGAGTTCTATCGCAGTAATTTTTACAAGCACCGCTGACTCTGTGGACAAAAACTGTACGGCAAAAGTTTGAAATATAAGTGAAACAGTAATATTTGAAAACAAGGAAATCCTGCTGGCAGGAAATATAAACTGCAATAATCTCGTTTCAAATGACTACAAAGAAACGAAAGACATGATCAACATAAATGAACTCCAACAAATACGTGAACTACCAACAAGCATTACAAAAACGGTAAAATCAATAATATATATTATTACAACAACGACCAAAAATAGATTTTTTTTTTCAAAATTTAAAAAACTTTTATAATTAAAATTGTGTGTTTTTCGATTATTTCAATAAGTGATATTGTTAAATAGAACCCAAATAGTACAAACAAAGGTTTTTGCTTTTACTGTATTCTCGAATCTTCTACTGATCACTGGTGTTACCAAAAATTTGCACCAACAAAGTTTAAACCAAGGAAAGTTCTTACTTGATACAATATGAATTATGAGAAAGAAGCTTTCAAAAGAGAATAAAAAAGAATTGATTGTTTGCATTGCTTGCTTGCAGGAAAAATAAACAGCTCATGGAATCTTTTCAAAGAAAATGAACGGTAGTAGGTAATCACCATGCCTCTTTCATTAAAGGGAGAATACGAGAATGTTGCTGCATATGGCTCACAATAGGGATTTAAAATAAAATGAACGAACGGATGAATGAACGAACTATCATCATCGGGAATTAAGAGGGTCTGGTAACCAGCAAAAATGCTCAGGATACGAGAGGCTGAGAAACATGACCACAAAGCTAATTCATTGTAAGTCAAGGTCGGAATACGCTACGTGATACAATTTATGGAAGCTGACTAAAAGATGTTTTGCGACAAGACGTCAATGATCGAAGTCCAATTTCTTTATTATTAGGGAGTCAGGCTGTATTTGGCAAAATAAAAACAGCAAATAACTTTTGCTCATTTTCCACCAAATTGGGGGTTTTTCTTTCCAAAAAAGAGATGCAGCTTGTACAATAAAACTTGGAACCTTTTTAAAACGATAAGTCGTCAGCAAACTTTAATTCCAAGGCTACCATCTATAACTTTAAATACATTCTAATAAGGAACGTGCTGGTGGTTTTAAGTCATCAAAAGCACCAAACGTAAATTGCCAGACTGGAAATCTTTATGCCAAGGATAATAAGGACGGAGCAAGACAAATTCCTTCAGCCCTTTGCTTCCTGTCAAACGAAAGTCTGCGAATTGGCCTATTTCCAAACAGTAAAAAAGGTGTGGTTGAGTAACGTTTGTATACATCGTTGGAGAATGACCACATTTTGACAAGAACAGGCCAATCTCTGGACTAAATTTTCTGTTGAAAGTTTGGAAAAATTGTGCATACGCAACTTTCCTAATACCACGAAGCCAATAAATTTCTGTCTCACCCTCAATATGGCTTTGAAAGAAACAGATCTATGCAACACGCCATAGCTTTCTTTTTTAGTGATCACATTTGGAGCAACATGGATGCAAGGCATTGCACAGGAGTATTGTATATATTGGTATTGAAGATCCTGTCCAGAGAAACCAACGACGAAGACAGTATACTTGTCAATGGTCAGCCTCTGGAATTTGTCACCCAATACACCTACTTAGGAGTCCTCATTACTAATGACTGTAACGATTCACCTGACGTTAAGAAGCAGATTGCTGTCGACAAAAAAGCAACATCAGCACTCACAACAGTCTGGAAAAATAGATCAATATCTAGGAAAACGAAAGTCAGGTTACTAAACGAACTGGTCTTTCCAATTGCAGCCTATGGTTGTGAGTCGTAGATTCTCAAGAAGAGTGACAGGAAGCCACTCCGCAGCTTTGAGATGTAGTGCTATAGAAGAGCGTTAAGGATAAGCTGAACTGAACGAGTAACAAACGAGGAAGTCTTGCGCAGAATACAGTCTCACAAGAGACTGCTCCCAACCACAGTAAGGCGAAGACTTTCACACTTAGATCACATACTAATAAGTGACACCCTGGAAAAAGAACTGATCCTTGGTATGGTTGATGCAACAAGAAAAAGGGGAAGGCCAAGAGCAAGGTATGTGGACAATGTAAGAGAAGAATCCGGACTTTCCTTAGTACAAGCATACAGAGCAGCTCAGGACCGGGCCAAATAGCAAGCCATGACGAAAGAAGCAACGGCGGCTCAAACATGAGCCCTCTGTACATGATGATGATGATTGTATATAAATGTACACAAAGCCTACAGTCCTCTATGGTGGTAACATACTATGAAAATTGTCTTAGTATGGCATTAAGGGCATTAAGCTTGCCTAGCTAGAAGATTATCTTTTAAATAGGACTGAGTATGTTTACTGTAATGGAGCAAGGTCACAAAGCTTACACATTACTTCTGGGGTACCCCAGTTATTTGACCCATTACTTGACCAATTCTTATTCGCCATCTTGGTTAGAGATCTGCATCTCGTGACTTACAAATGTAGAATCTTGATAGAAACCGACGATCTCATAATAATCTACTCAGATATATCAGCGAAAGCAGTCGAGGATGTCATTAATTGTAAAGCAGACCTCCCTGAAAATATGTTCAACGACAACTATTTAATTAAAAGTCTTAAGAAAGGGAAGACTGAATTTCTCATATACTCAAAGAGTCGAGGAGCACCAATGCAACCATCGTGCCCAATTACAATTGAGAGAACAGGCAGTTACCAAAGCAGCAGTTAGAAATATCTTGGTTTAATCCTTCATTTTCATCTTTCACTGCAACAACAAACTAATAAAATCTAAAAGAAAGCCTCATGTCGTTTGAAACTGCTGCAACGAATTAAACCAAACATTGGCCCACACGTCGCCGAAAATATATATTGGAAAATAATAAGACCAATCCTTTTATACTGCTATCCAGTGTACATAAACAAGCTATTTTCCAATCAATGCAAAACAAAGCCCATTAAATTGTAGCCAATAATAACTGCACATTACTAAGATAGAGAAGCCTCGAGAAAAGGCAAAAGGAATGCATCTCGATTTGTGTTTTAAATCAATGAATGAGACTTGTACAGAATCGCTAAAGAGCATCCTTACAAAATTTGATCACGGAAAAAATACATGTGGAAGTGAATCTCGTCTTGTAGTACAAAAAAAATACAATGAACGTTTGAGAGGAAAAGGTTTTACTTTTCAAGAAGGGAAGGTTTTCAACAAATTATCAAGTGTCATAAGAAATGATAAATACTACGTTAATTAAAAAAGGAATATAAACCAACATTGTTTTAAAATTTAAACTGTTATTAAGTATTTTACAGTTTTTACCCTTGTCCTTTGTAAGTCTTGTCCTTTTGCTTCACAAGCTTTAATTTTAAGAGAACTTTTAATGATACCAGTAACATATTTACTTAAAAGGTTATTCTGTATGAGAAGGTATATTATTATGATGATATGATGATAATGAGGATGATGATTACGATGATGTATATATTTCGTTGTGTGCATGAACTGCACCCAAACTACACTACCGTCCATAGGCAACTAGAATTATATATAGATCTCTTTTCTTTAATCTACCACTCTTCCTTAGTTAAAGTAAGATGATCGCGTAGGGTCATTTTGCAATATTATATTCTTGTAGGGCCATTTTGAAATATTATCAATTCCGCGTAGTACAGAGATCTAAGCCTGCTTTTTAGGGATCCTAGTCAAAGCAGAAGCTTAAAATGGTAATAATCCATACTAATTTGCACGTATTAATTTCATAGACTTCTAGTTTTAAAACGTTTAAACATTTAGACGTTTATACATTTACATGTTTACACATCTACACGTTTACACAATTACACGTTTAGGCATTTTAATTTCGTAGGCTTCTAGCTATAAAAATATTATGTCCAAGGACGTAAATGTTATGCTGTAGGTATAAGCTGCATCCAGACATAATGTTGTATTTGCTGGGATCACGGTTTATCTGCTTATCTTGTATTCATCTTCATTTTTTGTTCTGGGTTTCTGTTTCATTAACACGCTTACTTAGAATAGTCAAATCTATTAAGCTTTTGAGAGAGGAATTACTCAATCATTTACTTCTGTCATTAAAAAAAACTCTTTTTTTGGTTTTTTAGTCATTTTTCTGTCATTTTTAGTGACATTGTGCTCTTTGTGGTTCTCAAACATAAAAAAATACCGATGTATCGTCTCATATTTTCTCGTCAGTAAGATTTAGAGTAGAAAACGTATATGTTTTTTCAGTCATAGGAAATGAATTTAAGAAGAAATTATTGCTTAAGAAGAAGAACAAAAAGGTGACAAACGAATCATTATAACCAGAAGCTTTGCGGCTGTACTTTTTTTGTTTCAGCGGAGGTTGCGCTTCTTAAGAAACCTTAAGCTGATTTAAAGTTAATAATGAAAAAAATGCTGTTAAAATTTCATTTCGCACAATACCGATTTACGAGAAAAGGTCAAATTTGCCTCTATTTATTAGCAGTAAGTAAATATTATCTTTGCTTGTAAATAAAAGGGCCGTCAATGCCCTTTTCTTTTCTATTGCCTTTAATTTTGATACCATTTCATTTGATTGCACACTTCTTTAATGTCAGCAGCCAAAAGCTATCTAAGGATCAAAATACTTTGATTAATTCATTACCTCGCGATTTAGGTGAAATGATTTACATCCAAAAATCCCTGTCATTCATTGCGGGTTTGAAATCGGGTCCATTAAGATTAGTTTTTTATTTCATAATACGATTATTATATGTGATACAACTAATTACCCCTCTTGGATTTCAGTAGCCATAAAAGTATTTGCCTAAAATAATAGGTACTACGGAAAGACAAAAGGAGCCGTGGCTTAATGTTTAGTGCAGCTGCACTGTAACCAAGAGGTAATGGAGATCCTGGTTTCGATTCCCCGAGCAGGCGAAAAAGATTTTGGATCTTCATAAAAAATAAAGCCATTGATTAGCGTCAGAAAATGTATCCGGACAGAACCGTGGAAAAAAACTACTTTTTCCTTTTTTTATGTACTAGTGAGTCACCATACATCAAGGCTAAAAGCCACTCGAGGATGAGGGTTAGTGAGCTGGATAGACTGACAGGTGGATGATGATAAGTATTGTGAAAGGGACGAATGATATCAATGAATGAATAAAATTGGATGACTTATAAGGAAGGTTTTGACAAGTGTTTATTGAAATTTGATTTGAGGATGTCCATGTTGTAGTCCTCGAGAAAGCAATCTTGTGGCAAAGTGTTCCACAGATTGGAGGTTCTTGGAAAAACTCTTTTCATGGAAATTCCGTTTGATGTTAGGCACATGGAGGAAGAAAGGACAATTCTTTGCAGTAGTGGTAGCAAGATGCGTTCTTGCTGTAAAGGTTTTACAAGGACGGACTAGGGATTGAGGCTCAGTCGAGCACTTACCATCGAAATATCGATACAGTACAGAAAGACTAGCAACGTCTCTTCTGTGGGAAAGGGACTGTAGAGAACTGAACAGATAATCTCCAACAAGCTTGCGAAGTCGATTTTGAACTATGTCAAGGCAAGAAAGAATGCTCTAGACAGGTGGCAGCAGTACTCCATCTTTTGGCTTATTTGACATTTGTACAGATAGAGAATTGCATCAGGCGTCAGATACTTTCTGGAGCGATAGAAGGATCCGACCATTTTACCAGCAGCCTTAGCAACAGATTGGATGTAAGTATTCCACTTACATCTAATCTGTTGCTAAGATCAGGAGTGGAAGTCAGTCCTAGCAGCTTATTAAAGCAAGGGGCTTTTTCAAAAATAGCGCCATTCATTTCAAATGAAGCAAAAATAGGATCTGAACGTTGGTGGTGAAAGGAGAAAAGCTTGGTTTTAGAGGTGTTAAAAGTAACAAGCCATTTATTCCCCCATTCCACTAAATACCCCAGGTCAGAAGAAAGAGAATCCGCAAGACCCTGATAACCAATGCTCTTCGAGGTACAGCCATAGGCAGTTGTGTCGTCTGCATAGATGTCAACAAATGATCTCAGAATGTGATTTGGAAGATCATTAATGAAAATGAAGAAGAAAGTTGGGCCAAGAATAGAACCTTGAGAAACACCAGCATTGATACAATGTATTTCGGATTTTTGCCCATTAACAACTACTTTCATACACCTATCAGAAAGAAAGGATTTGATCGTTGAGAAGACATTGCCAGACATTCCATAGCTAGCAAGCCTGCAAAGCAACCCTTTGTGCCAGACCTTTTCAAAGGCTTTTAATATGTCAAGAGCCACTGTCTTAGAAACACAAAGCACCCATCAAGAGATTCACTGATCTTATGGGATATCACAGTCAGCACACCAGCAGCTGATCTTGCTGTACGAAATCCATATTGCTTGTCACTAAGTACATTGTTTTTGATGAGGTGATTGACAACTGTTTGGTTTACCATGGATTCAAACAACTTACTAATGACACTAAGGAGACTGATAGGTCTATACTGAGATGAAGATGACTGTTCTCCAGTATTTTTGAATACTGGGCAGACTGATGAAATTTTCCAAGGAGATGGAAAGCATTTTTCTTTTTAGTAACGATTGAATAGCTTTGTAAAGATAGGAACAAATTCCGGCAATATATTCTTAAGAACAATGGCTGGAATATTGTTAGGACCAGTTGCCTTGCTGGAATCAAGGTCCTTGATAAGTTTGGCAGCTTCCGTGACAGTCAAATGAATATCGCTCAGTGTATTTTCAGTCAATGGGGGAAATGTGGAAGTGGATGGCCTTGATCATCAAGGGTGGAATTTGAAGCAAATATAGTTGCAAAAAGCTTTACCTTGTCAGAAGCTGAGGAAATCACCTCAGGGCCGTTAATGATGGTTAGAATAGAGGTTTTACATCTGTTCAGTACTTTGTTTGTTACCCTCCAAAACTCTCAGGAGCCAAGTCATGCTCAGCCATTCTGGACTTAATAGATTGAGCATAGGACTCTTTAGCATTTCGTATCATCCATTTACAGTGGTTCCGAGCAATTCTAAAGGCAGCTTTGGTTTCAGGGCATCTGTTCCGATGATAGCAATGAAAGTAGTCATTTCGGTGAGCAATGGCAAAAGTACATTCAGGGGTATACCATGGCTGGCTACTTGGTTTCTGTTGGAATTTCTTACAAGGTACAAAACTCTCAATACCAGTGATTAATCAACTGGATATATCAGTGGCAATACGCAACACATTATTTTTGAAAATTGAATACAAAGGAATTTCAGAGATAAAAGTTTTAAAGCTGTCCCAATCAGCCTTCGTGTGTCGATACACACCGCGATGGAAAGGGACATCAGAGGACTCTTTGAATTTAGATTTTATCTTAATGGAAACAAT
The DNA here is from genome assembly GCA_003991215.1 of Morbakka virulenta. NCBI lineage: Eukaryota > Metazoa > Cnidaria > Cubozoa > Carybdeida > Carukiidae > Morbakka > Morbakka virulenta. The sequence continues at coordinate 551,142 of RDPX01000067.1, forward strand.
TGAGTGATCAGGAGACCCCAAAGGAGATAGAACAGTAGGTGTACGCTGTTCTGGGAAAGTTGTCAGAAAAAGATCAAGAAGGCTTGCAAAATGTCCATTAATATCAGGTATGCGGGTGGGTTTATCTACAACTTGGGTTAACTCATACAAAACCATACAAGACAAAACCTTCCTTCATCATCAATCTTGTTGGAATAGAATACCCATTCGACATTGTTAACATTAAAGTCACCACAGATATGAATGCTAGCAGAAAAGACAAAGTGTGATGAAACAAAACTTTATAATTCTCTTACTGATGATGATGATAATAATAATAATAATAATAATAATAATAATAATAATAATAATAACGATTAGAAGGGGGAAGGAAATCTTGTCAGTCTTAGGAGATTGTAGTGTCGCTCTCTTGAGTTGTTCTTCAACAGTTTCTATAGTGACTACAAAGGCTAATTTGAAAGTGATAGTCCCTTCCATACTAGGAGCAATTGTCTGGCTCCTTAACTTCACGCTTCTTCCTTTGTCGCTTTGCCTAATTCTGTTGGGCAAGTATATCTTCGAAATGAAAATTTTCTGCACCCTCAAAGGACAAGGATTCCCATCAATTCATGCCATTTCCCCAAGCCTTCCGACCCTTCTTACATCTTTGTAGCAGAGCTGTGATCTGCCTTTGGGGCGCTTTTCCTGCGCACTTTCTCCATATAGAAGGTCTTTTGCAATCCTGCCACCGTCCATCCGCACAACATGAGCAAACCAGGAGTAACGTCTCTGTTTAAGGAATGCATACGTCCTGAGGAATATGGAAAACTGTGTTGTTTGGGAGTTTGTCCTGGCAGATATTCCCAATGATGCAGGCAGTGCAGGTGGAATGTGTTCAGTTGGATTTCCTGTCGTCTACAAAGAGCCAAGACGTTACTACATATAAAAGTGTGCTCAAGACGCAAGCTCCATGCATCTAGATCTGATGGTTACTGATTGACAATTATCTAAATTTCAATTTGTAAAATAATTATAATAATTATAAAATATAACTGAAACATTGATATACTGTTATGTACACATGGGAGGATTAGCGGCACTATCAGGGTATGTGACATCGCAGGAAAACTTGCAGAGGCACGTTTGAGCTGGTACGGAAAGGAAGTGGAGAGATTGCGTAAATTATGATATGATTAGGATTGGACTGTCAAAGGGGGATGCACAGGACCGACGCAAATGGAAAGAGTCAATTCTCTCGGGCAAAATATTATATATATATATATATATATATATATATATATATATATATATTTAAATGTTGATAAATAGATTTTTTTTACATATAATGCGTACTCAAAAAGCTGCAATGCCAGATGTACACTTACGCAAAAGAATCTTTTTCCTTTTAGACCTTTGGTGTAGGGTCACTTGAGTCAGCCTGAGCAACAACATCGCACGGTACCTTTGCAATAAGAAACAGTACATTGTAAATTTTTCATGCCATAAGTCATCATGTTTCCTGAGCTGCGTTTCTGGAACTTCTTCTTCCATAGTCAAGGAACTAAAGTGACAAGCAACAACTCTTTCATACCTCGATGGTGCGAACCTACGTGGTGACAGGGATTGAGCTATTTGAGGAATGGTGCCATATCTATCTTTGGAAGAATGAATAGTGTTAATGTGATTGCTGAGGTGCAATAATTGCATTGCTTGCTTTGTTTGTCTTGTTGCTGTGTTGGTTTCCTTGTCTAAGGTCTTTTGATTTTCTCGGTCTGAGGGGTGCTCTTGTGTTTTTTGTAACAGTGTTACTCTGTTTCATGACAATTAGCGTGAACTTTTTGAGCAGTTTTACTCTGCTCCTCACTTCGTTGACCCAGAGAATATTTTGATACACCAATGTTTGAGGCAGAAAAATCCTTACAATCTAGTTTAGATGTTATATTGTCTTTCTACAGTGGAATCTACAGTGGAAAAAATTAACTGGTGTGTGAATTCAAAATAGAATTGTGATCCTTCTAAGAGATATTTTTCAGGGACAATTTGTCAAAGAGCATAGTGTCAGGTGGAATAAAAATATGCAGTGGCAAGAGTTAACTAGTACACAAACTGAAAAAGAGAAACAGATGGAGTAGAACCAAGCCAAGATTCGTCAAAGGCATGCAAATCCCATGACACAAAAAGAGAATAGGTTCCTTGTACTCGTGTCTTTCTGCTGTTGTATTTACTTGCTTTTTGTTATACTTGTTTTTTCTTCTTCTTTCTCTTTTTCCTCCTTTTTCGGTACCATGGTCAAGGCCTAGAGCTTGGGTAATCATGGGTGCTCACTGGTATCTGCAAATGTGAATCACTTTGCAGCTCCTCTCCAGCTGCAACAAATTTCTAATGTTTTTAAGTCGCTTCCGTCTTTGTCTCCTGTGCCTTTTGCCCTTGATTCCTTTAAATGTCATTAGCCCTTCTATCTTTTCTTCCCTAATTAAATGACCGAATAGTTGTTTAGTTTTTCTTTGATTTTCTTCAGTAGTTATTTCTGTGCTTTTATTAACTTCAACACGCCATTGTTACTTTTTCTATCGGGCCTACTTTTTGCATTTTCCTGTAGCACCAAAGTTGAAACTACGGATTTTCCTTTCTTTTTCTTTTGTTTATTCCATGTTTCACACGCATATTTCATGATGGGCAAAATAAAAGCTTGTTCAAATATAATCTTGTTTAAAATTTAGAAACAAAACAGATCAAGTTCCTATAAGAAAGAGATAAACTGTGTTTTAATAGGAAATGTGTGATTTTTCATTTGCATTGTTTTCAACTCGTGGTATTTTTCTACATCTTAGCCAACACTTAACCCTCTTTGCTGACAAATTAGTACCTTTTAATAGACAATATTTTTGCGTTAATATTTTAGCCCAAAGGAATATTAAGGTTTAGAAAATAAAACACTTGACGTCAAGGTAAATCAAGTTTAAGAACAGATGACTACCTTTACGCTTTAGCCTTGTGTGTTCTACAAACAAAAGTAAACAAAACATCAATACATAAAAGTTACCGAAATCCAAATGTCTGATTTCTATGAAAAGTAATTAAAAATTATATGTTCTTGTCAAGCAAACTAGGAGTAAAGCAAATTTGCTGCTATTAAATTGTGCCCGTAATTTGATGGTTTACTTAAAAAAAAGGAACATATTTTTGACACATCAGCAGAAAAATTTCGGTATTCCAGAAATATTATAATTTGATGGGAGGAAACCATTTTTTAATATTTCGGTTATTTAAAACTATAAAATTTGCTCTTGATCTCAACCACGCTGGCCCCGCCGGTACTAAACCTCCAAATACTAATCCGTTTCCCAACCTCTGACTACTGTATGAAATATCAGGGTTTTTATGTCGACAGCATGAAAATATGACGGCATGGTCTAATAGTTATTATCACTGATAAGATGAAGGACCATTTGACCAGTGCATTGGTAGTTGAAGACGCTTGTTCTTTCACGACTTTAAGTTTCTTCCTGTTGTAGGGTTTCACTACAGGGAGATTTGGTCTCAAGCAACATCGGAGCAATTTTTTCATTAACTTATTGATAGTCTCTAATGTGATGGGGGGATCTTCTTTTTCGTCTTCCTCTCATCTTGGAGCCTAACATACTCATATTTTATCCTCTTCTTCAGAGATACTCTTCGCCCATTTTTATCACCGTTTTAAGCAACTCAACCTGAATCGAAAACAGTTCCACAATCTAACTGTCCAAGGAAAGATACTACACCCACTCAGACGTGTAGTTTTCTATTATATTCCTGAAGTTGAAAACTTGCTGGCACCTTCTATCCTTTCGCAAAAATCTGCTTGTTCTTCTAGTATTTTCTGCATCGCTTTTAATTTGCTGTACGTATTTATGATGTTTGCAAGTATTGGCATGATTTCTAATGTTAGTTCTTCTACGTTTTTTGCATTATCTTAGATTACTTTTATTGCGTAGCGGTACAAAGATTGCTCTTCACGAAACAACTAATCTCATTTTCTTGCTTTTCCATACTATGCTACATAACTTCCACATTACCTCTCCACCTTCATCAGCATTTCATTTTCATAATGCACCCAGTTTAACATCATTACCATTTGCTCTACTCCTTTTTAGACTTTCATTGCTTTACAAACTTCTGATTTATAGAGAATAATTTTGTTGTTTTCTTTTATATTGCAGGTAAAATCCTTTGCTGGGTGTCATTATTTTCAAACAAACTGTCCAACTGATCTTTTTTTAAGCTCTTCTGTTTCCATTAAAGTTGTTACGTAACTAAACTTCTTTTGCGAATATACCCAACACTTCTCTTCAATGCACTTATCAGATGATTCTTGTTTTTCATACGTGAATTAGTCTTTTGCTATTCATTAATGGTCTCTATACTTTTGGCGTCCTGTCTTTGATAGGCTACTTCCAACACTTCTTGCACTAATGATTTTACTTTCTCCTTCATTCTCTTTGGTATAGTTGGTTTTGACATGATACCATGAAATCTTTTATAAGTATTCATTAATGAAGCAAACCTATTTCTTGCTGTTACAGCATAGTCATTTTTGTTGTTGTTTTTTTTTTCAGTTTTAACGTCATTTTCCCCCAGCAATTGGGACTCTGACGGTGCCCTTCAGAGGGACTTTGTTTTGGCAATTGGGAATTTCTTGGTCGGATGCCCTTCCTGACGTCAACCAATGGCTTTGCTCATTTGTAAAATTCCCAATTCTCTTCGCCCACTCGGGGAATCGAACCCGAAATCCCTTGGTTACTGTGCAAGTGTACTAACCATTAAGCCACGACTCCTCTGTTGTTGCAGCATAGTGTCGAGAAAAATCGAGATTGTATATCACTGGCAATGTTGTTTACCATTGACTTTAGGTATAATTATCATTTTTTGCAGCAAGAGGTTCATGATTGCTTACACAATCAGCACTTGATCGTGTTTCTACTAAACAATCTTAAGTTCGATCTTTGCATTTATCACCTTAATGCAATAGATTTCTGTTCTGTATCCGATTTCTGATTCATCCATAATCTAATTTTATGATGTTCAAACAGTGTACTACAAATCAAGTTATGATGTAAAATTTCTGCAATTTAAAAATCAAGTCTATTTTGGTCGATAGCTATTTCGCCAGCACTCGACTCTCCAAAGATGCCGAAATAAGAACATTAAAGTCAATTTCGTTTTCATCAATACTGAAAAACAAAGAGAAGATTAAGAAAGCTAGCCACTTTTTCTGGTTGGTGAAAGAAAAACAATCAAAAAGCAAAAGAGGATTGTTGAAAGCCAAAAAGAATTTGTGTATCGTCTTTAATTATTTTAGACAGCCATTTACAAAAAGTGGCGGACTTCAACAATGCTTTTTGTTTTTATTTTTTTCTTCACCAGAGCACAAAATGTTGCGGCCTTCTTGATTCTCTCTTTTTTTTCAGTATGGATGAAAGCAAACTTGATTTTATTTCTTTCTTTCTGGCGTCTTGGTCCAGTTGAGTGCCACTGAAAGAACCATTGTCCAAAATGAACATGACTTGAATTGCAATATACAGTATATCATATTATAAGACGAAGCGAATCTGCCAAATCAGCAAATTTTTGGCCTTTCGTTATTTTTTTGTCTAACCCGTAGCAAACCGTCTCAACAATGTTCATATTTGCTTTTCCCTCTTTAACATTTCAATCATTCATTATAACCAACATATTCTTCTATGTATCCAATAAACATCGTAGCATAAGTCTATTTAAATTAAACAAATCAATAATGCCTTTATCATTTCAATGAAATATATTATCAATGAAATGATAAACGCGTTGTTGGTTTGATTAATTAAAATATCCTTTTTTGATGAAGTTTTCTTTCTTTCTTTTGTTTAATATTGTCCTTAATTTTGACATTTGCTAAATTAATAAGTGCATCTCTTTGTAGAATAGCATTGAAATGTTGACAGAATGTGCTCGGTTACTGTAGTTATAGTTACATTTACTGGATTAAAACCTTGAACCAAATTTGACTGATTGTTTTGAGTTGACACCAACGCCATTTTCTCTTTGGTCATCTTTACCCGACTGCATCACGGTAAATTTCCTTTCTGGATTAAACCTGCCTTCTTGCAACCACCACCTTTCTGACGTATCCCCAACAATAACATAAAGTTATTTCATATTTTGTTGGAGTTATAAACTTTCTTGATAAAGGTCGCTGTACATTTAGTGTAGCAATAATGGTAGTATTACATAGGTTTGTGTTATTTCTTTTATTAGTAGGAGTGGAACTAGTAGAACTACTTGATCCAAAAAATATTTCTTCCCCAGTAACGAATGAAATACGTGCATTCACCCCTGAGGATTACACCATCTAAGGCTATATAGATATTTGAAATTGGAGCCATTACATGACTATTGTTGTCAGATATTCCAAAGGTAGACAGCTGGGTTCTACCTTGATCGTCGCAACTCACCAGCCGCATTGACTGTGCCTGACGCTTAATACATTATTGATTGTGGAATTCACGTAGGCACTTTGAAGAAATAAGCTGTTTATTGTTGTACACCACATCCGCCTCATACGTCATCTATCAATCTGCTGCCGTTAACGTGATCTAGACTGGTTATAACTGCAGTTCTCCTCACCTTAAGGCACACATTTATGAAACATTTATGAATTATAACAAGCTGCTAGATATTTAACGTTTCATACTTCTTCGATAGTTTCTTATTAGTTCATACGAATATATATATATATATATACATTTGTATAAATATATATATATATATATATATATTGACATATTACATTGGCAGTTTTCCGGTCCCTCTGCTACTTGACTCTCAGCTCTTGTCATGTACATTCTAGCCCATGCCTACCCAGGCGAGATATTTGTGGAATAAAGGGATCTTAATAGTATTTTTCTTTAGTAAATTAATAAAAAAACAGTGATTTATTTTCTTTCCAACACAATAATAACAACAATCCACAGAGGCCTACACAGTGGATGAGGAGTAAAAACTAAAGTATCCCACTAACATAATGTCTAGACGATAAATACTATTGAAGATAAAGATCTGAAGTCATGAAAGTCTTGCTGCGATGAGTTTTGTTTGAAAATTTGGGTTTGGAGATTATTTTCTCTCAAAAATTTTATCACGGAAAGCATAATATTTGTGAGGTTAGACGTAGGTGCAAAAATGCCATGCAGAAGAATTGTACAGCAGAAAAATATCAATTTGAACCTTATGAATATTTCAAAAGATTACCTAAGAATTGCAGTATGTTTTGATTTTTTAAAAATACTATACTGTTCCCATCATTTATGACAAAGCTTGAGCTATCACATTCTTACTAAGTTGACCAAAGTCACATCAGTCACCCACTCAAACAAACATAAATTATATGGCGATGTGAAACGGTCAACCAATTGTGTCAGTAGAACTCCGTCCTGAGGGTGATTCGAGAAGAAACAGAAGCATAGATCGCTTACAAAAGCGCTGGCATAACACTATTCATTTATAGACTAGTCTTGACATCACAACCCTGAATTCTATGGCCAAAAATCGAAACATGGAGAAAAGTATCCCATACTGATACGCTATCTGCTTTAAGAAAAGAAAGCCTTCAATGTCAATGATGATATTGGTGATAATAATAATAATGATGATGATGACTATACTATTAAATTGGTTTGAAGTATTAGTATTCTGAGGGAAAAGGGTAAGATTAAAATTGAAGAAGGATCAAAGAAGATGATCACAGCGGATGCAAACAAATGACTTGTTGATATATTCCCTGCTTACACAGTTTAATTTGTCCAAACAATTTCAAAAATTGCTAATTTTTTTATCTCATTCTCCCCAAGCAACTTTAATGCAAAGGGTTACTTTTTTATTAGAAGATTCTTTTCTTTGTTCTTCTTTCAGTAATTTTTCTGCAAATTTTCTTAATTCTACTCCCGAAAACATGTACAAACCCAGTAGTATGAAAGTCGTAAAGGAGAACTGAACGGGGCAAACAGTACTTTCAGTGATGTGGCTGAAGTTTTAAGAGGGAACTTCTTGTATGATAAGGTGTTGACTCGTCCACTACTGCTTTGAAGCAACTAAACTATTTTTTTCCTTTAAAAAATTATCCCTGTAACTGTTATATATGAGAAAGCCTTGTAGAGTCGTTCCTGTAGTTGCACTGTAACCAAAAGGTTCCGTGTTTGATACCACTAGCAGGCAACAGTTTAGAATACTTACAAGTTACAAAAATGAAATAAGTGGCCTTAGACAAAGCATTGTCCATAAAATTTTGACCACATGATTTTTGAGATGCATTTCGACATAATCGTCATTATCAATCATTAATATATATTATGGTCTTATCTAAACAGAAAAGATAGAGTTAGTGTCACAAATTCTCCACAGTGTTTTGTGTACTGTATCTACGACAGTCACCACATAAATGTGAGTTCGTGCCGTTTGTACTCGTCCTTGATCCTTAAAAAAAGCATCCCCCCAGGAAGTTCCTTACAACAAGAACCAAGTCAGGGTCCTAGTTGAGGAACTCAAAAAAAGTAGTTAAAATAAAAAATAAAATATATAAATACCACTTTTTTGCTTGAAATAAATGCTGGGTTCAAGAGCATGAGTAAATGAGAGGCACAATAACACAGATATTCATAGTTAATGAGATGTCAAGTGTTGGGATTGCGTGATACGAAAATAATATGGCCCATTGGATGAAGCCTATACAATTTGTCAAATAAATATGACCAGAAATATGCAAGTCTCAACAAGTAAAGAGATATTTTTTGAAACACAAGCATATTTTTTTCATATGGTGCGTGTTTTGAATACAAATTAGTTTTAATCGTTATTTGAAATCTGGACCGAATTATACTATTAAATTCTAAATAAAATAGCATCAGCAGGTTATCTGTTTTGATCACTATGCCTTTTACAACTTTTTCTCTGTTCATAACCCTAATTTTTACAATTAACAAGTTTTTCACTTTACTTCGCACTGGGTTTGAACACTCAAATTTCTTAGTGTATTGTAAGTAAGTATCGGGGTTATGGTATAAAATTGATTAAGTACTTTCTACAATAAGACAATAAAATGATAAAATGAAAACATAATTTCACGTATTATGTTACAAAGTCTCAAGACTATAAACCTATAAAAACAATGGGAAAAAACCAGAGATGGTAGAAATATATTTCCTGTATACTTTACATTGCAGTTTGCATTTTATGCTTTGTCTTCATATAACGCAATAATTTTACCGTTTCGCCTTTTGGCAATAATAATTCACCACTCTTTTGGCGAAAGAGGGGTATCTGACGGCAGAGTCTGATTCTAATCCTTGTTGTTGGCTCCATTACTCTTCTCTGCACTCTCAGCTACAAGTGTTTTAAAAAGTTCTTCATACCCTTTCTTGAAAAAGATTGCTTTCCTTAGGACCCCTCATAAACACGTAGTTAAATATTTGTCGAGCCGCTTGATATAGTGATGGATATGTACTTCAGAGACCATTTCTGTATGTCCTTCAAACCTCCTCCCCTATGGGAGGTCGGTGCTTTAGTTGGCCTGTTCGTTCTGGGGGAGAATCTAGCAGTCCAAATTCGATATTCTACCCAAGAAAAGCCGTGGCTCAATGGTGAGTGCAGTTGCACCATAACCTGGAGGTTTCGCCTTCGATTTCCCGAGCGAGCGAAGATAATTTGGAATTTTTTTAAAAAGAAAGAGCCGTTGACTGCCGACAAGAAGGGGATCCGGCCGAGAAATTCCTCACGGCCAAAACAAAGTCCATCCGTAAGGCACCGTCTTAGCTCCAATTACTGGGGGAAAATGACGTTAAAATCAAGGGGAAAAAAGCATT
>RDPX01000067.1:561450-600343 GCA_003991215.1 Morbakka virulenta
ATAAATGTGAGTTCGTGCCGTTTGTACTCGTCCTTGATCCTTAAAAAAAGCATCCCCCCAGGAAGTTCCTTACAACAAGAACCAAGTCAGGGTCCTAGTTGAGGAACTCAAAAAAAGTAGTTAAAATAAAAAATAAAATATATAAATACCACTTTTTTGCTTGAAATAAATGCTGGGTTCAAGAGCATGAGTAAATGAGAGGCACAATAACACAGATATTCATAGTTAATGAGATGTCAAGTGTTGGGATTGCGTGATACGAAAATAATATGGCCCATTGGATGAAGCCTATACAATTTGTCAAATAAATATGACCAGAAATATGCAAGTCTCAACAAGTAAAGAGATATTTTTTGAAACACAAGCATATTTTTTTCATATGGTGCGTGTTTTGAATACAAATTAGTTTTAATCGTTATTTGAAATCTGGACCGAATTATACTATTAAATTCTAAATAAAATAGCATCAGCAGGTTATCTGTTTTGATCACTATGCCTTTTACAACTTTTTCTCTGTTCATAACCCTAATTTTTACAATTAACAAGTTTTTCACTTTACTTCGCACTGGGTTTGAACACTCAAATTTCTTAGTGTATTGTAAGTAAGTATCGGGGTTATGGTATAAAATTGATTAAGTACTTTCTACAATAAGACAATAAAATGATAAAATGAAAACATAATTTCACGTATTATGTTACAAAGTCTCACGACTATAAACCTATAAAAACAATGGGAAAAAACCCCTTCTCTGCACTCTCAGCTACAAGTGTTTTAAAAAGTTCTTCATACCCTTTCTTGAAAAAGAATGCTTTCCTTAGGACCCCTCATAAACACGTAGTTAAATATTTTTCGAGCCGCTTGATATAGTGATGGATATGTACTTCAGAGACCATTTCTGTATGTCCTTCAAACCTCCTCCCCTATGGGAGGTCGGTGCTTTAGTTGGCCTGTTCGTTCTGGGGGAGAATCTAGCAGTCCAAATTCGATATTCTACCCAAGAAAAGCCGTGGCTCAATGGTGAGTGCAGTTGCACCATAACCTGGAGGTTTCGCCTTCGATTTCCCGAGCGAGCGAAGATAATTTGGAATTTTTTTAAAAAGAAAGAGCCGTTGACTGCCGACAAGAAGGGGATCCGGCCGAGAAATTCCTCACGGCCAAAACAAAGTCCATCCGTAAGGCACCGTCTTAGCTCCAATTACTGGGGGAAAATGACGTTAAAATCAAGGGGAAAAAAGCATTAGCAATGTGGAGGATCAATCAATGTACATGCCTCCCATCATGTTCCGTAGCAACTTTTCCCCTACTAATACTATATATTGTAAACACAGTTTGAACTGAAAATTTAATTACATTCAGGCATAAAGTCTTGCTTCATGATGGAAATGTAGTTCAAATTCACATGCATCTCATCTATTACCATTCTATACTATGCCTAAATTAAAGAAAGTCTGCACGAGAAGTATAAATGGTCATTTTGTATTCAACTAAAGTTTTCTTCACTGAAAATGGATGAAATAAAAATTAGTTAATCTGTATAGAGAACTAGTTTTAAATTCCTCTTAACTGACTTCTCAACTACCAATAATATTATTATTTCTGGAAAATAAAGTTTTGTGTTCATGTAATACTTTTGAAAAATGGCCTGTCTTCTCGTAAGATAGGTAGCTAAAGTTTATCAGGGTAGAGGGGGTCTTCCCCAGGCGGGTGCACTGCTATATAAAGAGTGGAACTCATCTTAGTTCAGAGTAGTTGTTGAACGTACCCCTTCACTGACATCGTGCAGATGTCTTATACAAGTTATGTACTGGTTGCTAAATTAGTATCTTTGGATATATTTCCTATAAAAGGCCTTTTTTTCTAAAATCTCTGACAATGGGCAAGAAAGCCCACCCCTTCTTGAAAATCATAGGTCCTGGGATTGACACAAATTTACACTCTTTTATTAATGACTTTAGGACCAAGGATAAGTACCACTTTTTATATATGAGTGCACACTCCGGGGTCTTCGTCAGCTAGAATTTGAGCCTATGTCTGGCTTGTTTAGTTTCAATTAAGTTAATGCTGCAACGTGTTACTGAACATATTATATAATGTATTCACATTTGGCTAAAAGATTGTGTGGTTAGTGAAATTTAACAGCAGTTTTGGTCTTCGTTGCTAAGACGTCTAAGTCAAGCTCAGCCTTACCATTGTTCAATAAATAGTAGAAGGAATTCTTGCTTGATTCTGATTTGGGTACATCATTTGGAGCAAAAACTTCATAATCAACAATCTCAAGCTCTTTACAGGGAGTGTAGCTGATGAGATCTGTGCTGGTAAGTGTTCATTCATGGTTTCCAGCTTCACATGAGGGGACAGAAGAATCCTACTCTACATCCCTGCCTTCGCCTCAAGCCACTCAAGATCCAGTGCCAATCTTTTAGTGATTTATCATTAAACACAAAAATCCGGCTGAACTTCTCTGCCTTTCTTTTATTGCTAGGATATGGATGCTCTGGTCAATAGCTGCTCTACCTACCATTGCCAGTTACATGCCTTCCTATAGTGTTCGTGCGTTTGTTGATTTACGATATTTATCGTGTTGTGAGTCGTGTATAAATCAATCAATCTGGGTGCCGTGCCAGAATTCTTGAATAGGCAGCAGCCATAACATCCTTCTCTTGGCTGTTCTTCAGACCCTGAGTGAGTACAGTGGGTCTTTAACCAATTGCACTTTCTAACCATAATAATGGAAAATTGTTTTCCTCTCTATATTGTAGCACAATTGTTCAATGAATATATGGTGGGAAAGTGATATGTATCATTAGGCTTTTCATAGTTTTGCTTGAAAATTTTTGATTTCCCATTGTGTTGCAATAGAATAGTTAATGATGCATTCAGCAAAAGGACTCCTTCTTTTGATTGGAAAGAAATCTAAATGTTTACGATGAGATATATATTGTCACTATGCTCTCAAGATGTCATTAGGATAATCAAGTAACCTAAAAATGAAATGCAATATGGTAAGGTGTCTTGCGTCCTCCCCCGCTCCATCTCCACCCAGCTGAAACAAACACATTCAGTTTCAGTAAAAGTTGTTCAAAAACGAGGCTGCACGTAAAGTATTATTGAGACTATTACTGCAGAACCGATCCATGAAATGAGACACAGATTTTTAATAAAGCTTTTAAACATGTTAAAGTTTTGTAAGGATTAGTAGCACAGACCGCCGTCAAGAGCAACAAAAGATACTGAAGAAAAAAAGGAAAGAATTCTCATGCGCCGACAAAGATTTTTCCGGTAGAGAGATAACTAGGTGTACTCCCTTATTAAACAGAGTGTATTAATATTTCATTTTCTTACTGTATAGGTTGTTTGCTTATTTAACTTGTATTGCTTTTATTCAAGATTCGATATTTCTTTGAACTTTGGTAAAAATAAGTTGAAACAAATATAAAAGATAGTGTTTTAGTGACTTATTGCTATTGTTGAGCTACTGTTATAGAAATTCTTTGCTTTAGTTTTTCTTTTCCTCCTATTTTGATATGACACAATAACAAAATCTTTTCCACTCTATTGATCGCACGAACGTGCAACGTTAAATAGCTCAAGTTTCAAAGCGTTGAGTTATTTTCAGGTAAGCAGGCTCAAGTATGGGTCGTGTTAACCTCATCATTGCTTGTTTGCTCATCAATGGTATTTGCCATGCAGTTTCTACACCCTTTGGTAAGTTTAACACAAATATATAAGATAGAATTGGCTTGAATGTATCACCAAGTTGTCTTTTAGAGTCAATGTATTAAAATTGCGAAAAATATTTTGTTTTACTAAATATTTTGTTTTACTAAATATTTTTATGTATTAGTGATCGGGAAAGGTTACCTTTTTTATCTAGTTTTCGTCTGTAGCGTACCTTTCTACAGTTAAATGGTCAACTTTCTTTCATTTTCAGCTTCAATTTGAAAAACATTGTTAATAGATACAAATATATAAATGTATATATATACATAGATATGAATATACATAAATGCGTATAAATAGATATGTATTTGTACATATACTTTAATGTATTAATAAAATGATGGTATGATTTGTTGTAGAAACGTGATATGCCAGGAATGGTATATAAAAACATTGTATTCTTCCTATGTTTGCCTCTACTTTAATCCTTAATACCCTATCTAAAAAATTGAATCTGCAGATTTTTAAGTTTTTAAGAAAAAGGCGTGAGAAGTATTTTTCGGGAACATTACGGAAATCTGAGTTTTATTATTGAAATGTTGTTGAGATACGCACGTAAGTCACTGATGTATTAAAAATAAATGGCAAATAAATTGCGGTAAAACTATTCAGAGATTGAAAACACATGCAAAAAAGATCAACTTAAGCACCACTACAAGAGTGTACGAGAGGAGAAGAGAGATACAGGAAAAATTGGGATGAAAATACAAAGAAAATTGGGGATGAAAATACAGGGAAAATTGGGGATGAAAATACAGAGAAAATTAGAAGCACTGAATAAAAAAGGACCGAAAGCAACAGAGGTGTGTGACAGAAATAGTAAAAATCCCAGACAAGAAAAAAAGTACATAGCAGTGGAATGTAGCGGTTTAATCTCTGACTGAAGAGAAGAAGATAGTTTTGTGCCATGTGAAAGTTAATGATAATGGAATTATAAAAAAGTTAAAGAAAAAGACTAACAGAGAGTTAGCTATTTCTAAAGAAAATGTATACAGATATTTGTAAGAGAGAATGAACACATTGGAAGGAGAGAAGATCATAAATAGAGTAACGAAAACGAGGAACGAAATGCAGAAGGATTTAGAATTAATTAAAATATTACAGGATCTAGGGTAATAGTGGATTTATTGGCACTATCGAAAAAGATATGGAATGCATGGAAAAATCTGCACTTCTGTAAGTAAAGTGGAATGGTTAAGCTATTTAAGAAGTATTTAAGAACAAAGGAAGTTGGGAAAATTACAGATTTTTAGCTGTTGTCACGTGTACTATAAACCTAAAGAGAGCAATAGTAAGACAATTAAGAGTTTTCTTAGTGTGCACAGGCTTTATAGGATTCGCAGGCGACAAGTATGTTATGGACAGTATTTTTGGAAGGCATATCTAGAAAATTATCTTGAGAGAAACCGGGGAGATCATTAATGTGATTCACAATAGAATTCCAAGAAAAGTCTTGCACTGAAACTCGAGAAAAATATTTGTTTTTTAAAATTTGTAGAGAAAAAGAGGCACTAATATTGTGTAACAAAGCATTGGCATGGATAAAATATCCTTCTGTTGAATTTTATCTTACAACATAGGAATGTTCTCTGCCTGCTTATTTAGCTCTGACGGAGGTTCAACTGTACTGGGAGATAAAGCAATGGTAAAAGTGTAAGAATATTATGATCTAATGTTTAGAAGTAGCACGTTTATCTACTGGGAGATAAAGCAATGGTAAAAGTGTAAGAATATTACGATCTAATGTTTAGAAGTAGCACGTTTATCTACTGGGAGATAAAGCAATGGTAAAAGTGTAAGAATATTATGATCTAATGTTTAGAAGTAGCACGTTTATCTACTGGGAGATAAAGCAATGGTAAAAGTGTAAGAATATTATGATCTAATGTTTAGAAGTAGCACGTCTATCTACTGGGAGATAAAGCAATGGAAAAAGTGTAAGAATATTATGATCTGATGATTAAAAGTAGTACGTTTATCTAGTGGGGGATAAAGCAATGGTAAAAGTGTAAGAATATTATGATCTAATGATCAGAAGTGGCACGCTTATCTACTGGGAGATAAAGCAATGGTAGAAGTGTAAGAATATTATGATCTAATGTTTAGAAGTGGCACGTTTATCTACTGGGAGATAAAGTAATGGTAAAAGTGTAAGAATATTATGATCTAATTGTTAGAAGTAGCATTTTTAAGAAAAGCGAAGCTCTTAAATTAGCTCTCCTTTTTGTGCAAGCTACGCAGTTACATTATGAATTACCCTTTCCGTAAAAGCTACATATTTGCAACTTATAATTATTAGGAAATGAAGTAAATTTAATAATATAAAAAGGCTTCGAAAATTAACATCAGCAAAATCTATCCATTTTACTAGTCTTTTATTTATTAATTAAGTACAGTTTGATCTCTTGTATAGAAATCTGTTTGGCTTGAGAAAAAACTTCCTGTGTTTGGGCGGGTATGAGTCAGTACACAAGAGCAACTCAAAAACCAAGCTGATCTATTTGACTCACACACACGGATACGCAAAGGAAGTGAAAGAAATGAAATGCATTTTGTCATAGTATTTTAGTAGCTAAAGACCAGTGGGAGATAAGTCTTGTTAGTTTTCAATCTTAAGTAAGCTGAAACAGAGACACATATTACACTTCGACTTTGGCTGGACACTTCTTCAAGGAGAGATCTGTTTTTCTGGGTAATTGCTATACTAAATTCTAATTTATTGATACATTCCGTTACTTTCTTTCATTTTATTCAATCGGAAGGTTGCTATCAAACGAAAAAAATTGAAAAAAGTTAAATGTTGTTATTACAATAAAAGTAATAAAATGCTTTTTACTGTAATGCACTAAACTTGTTATGTTATGCTTTCAAATATTAACATTCTGTTTTCTTTTTCATAGCTTCAAATCTTTTTTCTATTTCTCCACAAAGACAGCCTTTCATTCGAGTTAAATGTTATGTTATGTTATTAAGAGGTGCCAAATCCTTTAATCAGACATTAAAAAATTCGGCAGCGCTTTACTTCTCCTTTACGTTCTTCATAGACCCATTTAGATACATAACCAATGGTTTCAGAAGATTTGAAAGCTTTGTATCAAACATTTTTTTAGTCATCTGAAGAATGTTTCTTTTCTGCATCATCCTCAAAATAGTGAATATTATCATCATCAGGTTATCTGACTGCTAGCCAGGTCTCTCATTATTTTTTCTCCACTTCTCTCGGTCTTCTCCTTTTCTCTTCACCTCTGCGTAGGCCACTCCATTCTTGATGTCATCCAACATCATCATCCTCTTCCTTCTTCAAGGTCTTTTTCTTCCATTCTACCTTCCAAGGTGGTTTGTAAGAAGCCGTCATGCCTTAGAATATGGCCAATCCGTCGTTTCTTTCTCATAGGGAACATACTGTATGCTAATTTAAAAGGACGAAAAAACTAACGTTGTGATGATAATGTCATCCTACTTTTAATCTCTGTGACTATGACCAGTTACTCATACAAACACTAGTCATTTATAGGAGATGGGCGGAGTAGATGTACACTGTTTCTTCTCCTTTAAACAAAAAACTTCTTAGTTATCATTCTGAACTTTTTAGTCATGATGAAGGAGAGACATAAAGATTCAGACCAGAAGAGTAAACGTCATTTTCTGTTAGCTTCAAAATTGGTTTACTACTATAAATATCTTACTTGTACTATTAAAATTGTTATTGAATTATATACCCCTCCCTGACGATTCAGTTTTACCCGTGAAAAACAGCGTTGTGTAAAAACATTAATGAATTAGACAAATATTCACTATATATTAAACTATAAATATAGTTATTTATGTATATCTACTGTGTAATATTATATATTTGTGTAATTTTGTGTATTCGTTTCAAAAAGTGGTCAATGCATATAGCAGAGCAATATACATAAGGTAAAACACGAAAAATAAGAAGTGTAATTGCAAATAATAGTTTCACGATATTTCGATCATCAGGCAATAATGCTACAATTACTTTACAAGCTTTTAAAAACAAATAAAGGAGGCGGCTCATCAAAAATAAAATTTACAGGTGGTAACGTATTACAATGCGTTAATATTCTGAGAAAGGAAGAAGGAAAGGAGGTCCCATGTGGATACGGTTTAAAATTACTAAAGAATAATTTACTTTCAAATTGGGTAAATAGGTGTTCAGCTGTTTGATCAAGAAAAGGAGGTATTGTGCGATTAGTCATTAGGTATGAAGTTGCGGAGGAGGAATTTGTTTTCGTGTCGACATTTTGAAATAAGTTCTAATCTTTTGTTGAGAAGCTGTTTCTTAATGGTGTATGTTATAATGGACATTTTTTTGTGGTTAAGATGGTCCGAAAAAATAAAACAAAAGGAGTGACTCGATCATTTGTTCGGTGGGACAGTTTTAAAGTAATCGAGATAAAATTTGATGCTATGACGACATTTTGATATCAGTTTAGTTCTTTTGCTCAATAAGTTCGGCTTTGACGTAATTATGTGATACTTCTCGGTTAAGCACAGATTACAAGTTTTTGCTCCCGTTACGGTACGAAGGGGCATGGAATATATATATATATATATATATATATATATATCTGTGTGTGTGTACATGAGGCGGGCTGTTATCTGAGAGACCATTCTTTTCGAGGTATACAAAATATTGAAGTAAACTTTGCTTTTAATGTATTAGTGTAATTCTGGACTAGACACCAGATGGTGTGAGCTGAAGCACATTCAAGAAAAAGTATGTTGGAAAAGTCAAGTTTTGCAATAATGATCAAACGATTGTTGGTGAGATAGATTTCATCTTAATTTTTTCCCCCTGTAATATTGGACTCCATTTAAACATTTTTGACAATACATTTGCAAATTTTAAATCCCACTTTAAGCGATATTCACTGTCCCTTTAATTTCTTCTCTAATTATATCAGTAAGATCGTAAGAAAAGGGATAAAGAATTTGGTTNTAGGTATGAAGTTGCGGAGGAGGAATTTATTTTCGTGTCGACATTTTGAAATAAGTTCTGATCTTTTGTTGAGAAGCTGTTTCTTAATGGTGTATGTTATAATGGACATTTTTTTGTGGTTAAGATGGTCCGAAAAAATAAAACAAAAGGAGTGACTCGATCATTTGTCCAGTGGGACAGTTTTAAAGTAATCGAGATAAAATTTGATGCTATGACGACATTTTGATATCAGTTTAGTTCTTTTGCTCAATAAGTTCGGCTTTGACGTAATTATGTGATACTTCTCGGTTAAGCACAGATCTGTGTGTGTGTACATGAGGCGGGCTGTTATCTGAGAGACCATTCTTTTCGAGGTATACAAAATATTGAAGTAAACTTTGCTTTTAATGTATTAGTGTAATTCTGGACTAGACACCAGATGGTGTGAGCTGAAGCACATTCAAGAAAAAGTATGTTGGAAAAGTCAAGTTTTGCAATAATGATCAAACGATTGTTGGTGAGATAGATTTCATCTTAATTTTTTCCCCCTGTAATATTGGACTCCATTTAAACATTTTTGACAATACATTTGCAAATTTTAAATCCCACTTTAAGCGATATTCACTGTCCCTTTAATTTCTTCTCTAATTATATCAGTAAGATCGTAAGAAAAGGGATAAAGAATTTGGTTTCAAAGAATATCCCTGTGTAGTTCTATGTTTTTTAAGAAGTCTATCTACGAATCACAGTTACATGGACTATTTCGTACGAAAAAAAAGGATTTGATTTGTTTGTTCGAAAGATAAGTATACGAACTGAAACTGCTTTTTACGAAAAACAAAAATAGCACTGAAATGGTTCATTGAAAACAAACAACTCACGTTTTGTGTTTGGTGGAACTTACTCTTTGAAAAAAAATCAATTTAATTGAGTCAGATAAACAAAGTATCAACACAGCTGTTGACAAGAAATAATGATTCGCAAATACACTCATACAGTCACATTTCAATATTATTTTGTTAACTGTTACACAAAAAGGTTCAGACTTGAAAGAGCTAACACATAACAGATAATGAAACATTGTTGTCATAGTGCCTTGGTTCTTAATCAGTAAAACAATCTTCACTTCTTGATGTACTTACGGAAAGGTTGGAAAAAGTCCAAACTAATATAAACTAGGTCATTAACTGCATTTTAGACCTCCTGTTGGCTGCACTCCTTTACAAAAAAGTGGTACTGGGTAGAATTCAGAGTGTTTGATGGAAGAACCCTTTCATAATGCTGTTAGCTACATAAATTCTTTTGGACCTGAGAGAGACAGAGAGAGACAGACACACAGAGAGAGAGAGAGAGAGAGAGAGAGAGAGAGAGAGACACACACACACACATACTCTCCCACACACACACACAGAGCTTTTAAGTAACGTTTTATTGCTTTGCACTTGTGCATGCTCGACCATAGTGATAGTGTTCGGTTATTTGAGACCAGCCCGAGAGACAGAGCGAGTGTTATTTCACTCGTCTTTCACTCTAAGGCAGGGCTTTGAAGTTACGCAGGGCGTTACTTTTCTTACTTGAAATGTTTGTTCTTTGTACTTTTTAAATCTTTATGGTTTATTGATTTCTTCCCTCTCCTGAAAATCTCTGAAAACATCCACAAACTTAGAGGTGTACCGCTTATAACGGAGAAACAAATTGGGTATACTAGCTCCAGGGGTGTGGCAGGGGTATGAATCGGCAACTTCATGCATGCCTTTTACTGTTCTAATCACGTAGTAAACAGTTACTCGCATTTGTTTGCTCGTTGACTATTTTTCACATTTCCATATTTATTATAGAAAATATTTTGAAAACATGATCCATAGCTCTATATAAATAAATCCCATATATTAAATCCAGTATTACATTTTCCATGCATTATTTACTTTTAGTAGTTAGGAGTCTAGATGTGTCTAATACTGTCCATTTCTTCCATTTTAATACTAATAAGAACAATGATAACAACAATAATAATAACAATACTTTAAAACCAATCATATCAGATTATTTAAGAGAAAATGTTCAATTAAGAAATTTCATGACCATTTTTCTATCTGTTTATCAGTCTATCAATTTATCCATCTATCTACTTACCTATTAATCTCTCTGTCTTCGTCCTCTGTCTTTAAAAAAACTTTGTAGTCACAGGATTGTTGCAGACATAACTTCTTTGCTTATCTTATGTGTTAAAGTTTAATCTTTTATTTTAATTTCCTATCATCAATATTTTCTTCTTTTTTATTTATATTTCATACCTTTGTTGAATCACATGGTACCAATTTCCGTGATACCAATTTCCACGATTCCAATTCCCACGATACCAATTCCCACGATACCAGTTTCCACGATACCAGTTACCACGATACCAATCCCCGCGATACCAATTTCCATGAAACCAATCCCCACGATACCAATCTCCATGATACCAATTCCCACGATACCAATTCCCTCGATACCAATTTCCATGATGCCAATTTCTAAACCAAGCAAATAAACCCTGCCAAAAAACCAACTACGATCTCTCTCTCTATCTCTCTATCTCTATCTCTCTCTTTATCTCTCTCCCTTCCTCTATGCTCCCTTGGTGCCATAGGCATTCCAGGCCTTGGCGATCCTGGTTTTTTACAGTCTCATTTCTCTCAGTGTATTTAACAAATCTTCAGTTTTTGCATTTCTCTTGCTGATACATATTTTTTTATATGGAACCTGACTTCCCAGGTATGTTAACTCCTGTCTTCCTTTGCTACTTTTAACTTCAATGCGTCCTGTTAGAGTAAGATTTTCTAACCCTTCCTTTATCATAATACGTCTAATACACCTCATATGCCTTTCAGGATTCTATTGATCATTGATCACCTTCGTGTCCAAGCTTTCTTTAAGATCGCCTCCTTTGATAAATGGTCTACACATGATATACTTATCATTTTCCTATATTACAACATTTCAACGGATTACCATTTTTTTGCATTGAAAATAACAAGTCCAGCATTCACAACCATATAACAGAGTAGATGACAAATAAGATTGCAATCTGCCTTACTTAGTATTCATTGACATCTTGTGAGGCCCTGGTCCCCAATCTTTCTTGCAATAGTTTTCCGCCTCCTTATTTCTAAATTATACTTTTCATTCTCTGTTGTATAGCAATTTAGGTAATTCAATTTGTCAGCTTGCTGTATGAGATCATTTCTAACATACAAGTTGAATCTTGGACATTAATCTGTTTTAACTTGTCACCATGTCTACCGTTTTTAAGGCATATCCAGTCCTTTCTTCCACTTCGGTCTACTGTTTCATCTAGCAACCACTGTGACTCATAGGCCTAATGCTTTGATATAGTTCACATTTTAATGCTCCACGTTTCTTACTCAAAACCCGCATTCAGAGTTAAACCATCTGCGAATAGTACATTATTTAAATTATGACCTACTGCTGGAAAACCTTCTAAAACTACCATTCCTCCAAAAATCTTTTCAGCACAAAGATTGAACAAATCACACATTCTTGTCTTACTCCTCTATTAAGCTTGATGAAATTACTCATCTCATGATTGTGAAATGAGCAATTTCTCGTAACCCTAAATAAGGGACCCAATCAGTTGGTACCAGTCAGGTCGGCTAGACCTGGGGCAATTCACAGAAGGGAAAGGTCATCAATATCCTTTGCTTATTCCTTAGACTTGAGAAGGCAGATAAATAGCAACTGGTGAAAATCGATCCTTTCCTTTATCATAATGTTTCTGCATACTTCACCTTGTGCTTTTGCTTAAGATACAGGGTTTAGGAACTTAAACCATACTTACTTTGTCGTTATTTGCAATTCGAACGAAAATAATTATCTTGACTAACCACAAGGAAGTTCGTAAAAGGATTATGTAGTTTCACCTTTCGTTATTTAATAATGGTTCGTTCGTTCGTTTTACTGTCTCGGCTGCAGTGTCTCTTCCCAGTAGCGGGAACATGATATTGCTGATGGTGTGGGCTCCTCTAAGTCAGCGAAGTTGCAATTTGGGGCGTCTGGACATTCCAAGAGGTGGTACATAGTCTGTGTGGCTTTACAGCTGCAGGTGTTAGATGTTGATAATCCCATTCGTTTCATGAGGGAGTTGCATCTACCAGAACGAGTATGAAGCCGGTTTAGACTGCGCCACGTTGACCAGCCAAGATCGTGACCAGCAGCAAGTTGTTCTTTAGGTACTAAACCTCTGCTCTCAAAAGCTGTTGAGTTTGATGATTCTTCCCATAGTGCTTTTCAAAAATGGTGAAAAACTATATTGTTGTTAAGTGTTGTAAATGTTGTTTGTCAACTCCAGAGTAACAAGATGACAGAAGAACAGTAACAGCAATAATAATTATAAATTATAGATAGATTGGATTTGGAATTGTCGAAAAGTAAAAAAGCATATTTGCACCAAATTGATAGCGATGGTAAACGTGTAAATAGAAGATGTGTTTGCGAAAATTATAAGGAGTTGCCAACTTAGTGGATAGAGAATGTAGCCTTGGTAGTAAAAGGTACTGTTTTGAATCCATTTCGGTTCGCAACTATTTTTCATTTTTCTGCAAATAGAAATATAAACACCTATTAAATTTCTTAAGAATTTGTTCCTAACATAACCTTACTTCCTCTTATTTTTGTAGGTGAAAGAAATGGAGAGAGAAGTGAAGTGAAAGAAGATGGTATGTTTTGTTATAATGCTGAATTGACTTGATTAAATCTCTGGTAAAAAGACCTACAATGGGTAGTAGTATACCTTAATCCTAACTTTCAAGTACATGGACGTAATCAAAAATTAGATACTGAACTGTACACTGAATGCATATTAATACGTTGTCAACAAACAAAGAAATGGCATTTTACTTTACGTGAGGTACAAAACGGCTTGACTAAAATAAAAGAAAGACATTTTCCATCATTTTCATTCCCATAATATGGACTACACACAGCCATCATTTTATAGCAATTTCATTATTCCATTATGTTCAATAGTAGTTAGAGCATGTAACTCATTATTCAACAGAATTGTCTTTTTAATGCAAAATGTACATTTGGTTGTAGTCAGAGTACTGCATTTGTGATTTACGACTTCTTCTTCTCGTTCACTCTCCTTTCCCCGCCTTATCTCTCCCTTTGTGTCTGTTTGTCTTCATACCTCTCTATCACTCCCTCCTCTCTCTTTTTTTTACTCTCTCTTTCTCTCTCCCTCTTTCCCCTTTTTCTTTATTCCTCTCTTTCCGCCTTTTTTCTCCCTTACTTCCTTTTTATCTTTCTTCCTGCCATTCTCTCTTCATCTATCTCTTTTACTCTTTTGTACCCTCTCATTTTTTCACTTCCTTTTAAATTATGTTCTCTTTTTCTCTCCACTCCTCTCTCTCTCTCTCTCTCTCTCTCTCTCTCTCTCTCTCCCTCTCATACGCCTTTCTCTTACTCGATCTCTCTCCATTTATCCTCTCACTTTCTTTCTTTTTCCCTGTCTCTGTTTTCCACTGTCTTTCCTCTCCTCCCCTTCCTTTGTTTTTTCTCCTTCTTTTCTTTTCTCTTTTTCTATCTTTCCCTGTTTCTAGCTTTCTATTTTCTATTTTTCGTTTACTTCTTATTTTCATACATAATCCCTCTCACCCTTTCTCCCTTCTTCTCGCTTTTCGAATCCCTTATTTTTTCTCTTTCTTTTCTCTTTTCTTTATTTTGCTTTTCCTGATTTTCCCTTCTCCTCTCCTTCTTCCTCTGCTCCCCCTACCTCCCTCTCTCTCCTCCTCTGCTTTTCTCTATAACAAAGCTAAAAGGGTTTTGCAACTTTTATATCCTTCTCCTTTCACTTAATGTGACTGAACGTAGCTGGTTTTCAGTTGGCTTAGATTACATAAATACTCTGACGAATCATATTTGCTTGATGCATTGCATTTTCAAGGAGCTAAAATTCCTTCTTCTGCTTTAATTCTGCTTTATAGTAGAAACTTATCCTATTTCCTTTTTTTTAATCTAAAAATTAAACAGGTGTTACTTACTTACCTTATAATATAATTTGTTCAGTAACAATTTGAGAGAAAAAGACAATGCAAAAAATAAGAATAAAAAATGGAAAATTAATTTATGAAAAACGTATTCCAAATAAAACCTTTCTCATTGTATTTTAATTTTATCTGATTCATGTAGATGCCGATTTCGTGTCTGAACTTCAAAGAGAAGATGAATTGAAAAAAGAAGATGAGGCAGAAATAATTAATGAAGAATTAAATGGGTTGGAAAACGACATTGATACAGAGTCAATTGAAAACGAACAAAAAGAAGAGAAGAATGAAGAAGAGGTCGAAAACAGTGAGGAAGAACTCGATGAAGGTAATTTATGTCTGATAAAACAAAGCTTTGAAGCCATTTTAACGCAGAGGGTTGCTTTTCGTATTTGATTTTATTCTTTGTACTCTTTATCCTTTTTTCTGATTTATTGAATCTTTCTTCCGTTCCAATTTTATCTCCAAAAACATGAACAGTAGAGTGCCACTTATTATAGAAAAAATTGGGTATTGTAGACCCAGGGGTGTGGCTGGGTTACAAATCGCAAACCTCTTGCATGCTAATCCCTTGATTTAACCACTCAGCCGCTACGCCACAGTTTCCAATAAGAGAAAGTAGACAATTTTTTCCTTCATTAAAAATATACAGAAAAATAAAATTGAATTCATTCTGTTTGGTATTACTTTTTTTCTCTTTCTGTTGTAGATGCTAGTCATAACACTGTTATGGATAAGATCTTCAAAGTAAACAGCCGTAAGTATTTTCTAGTAATAAAATAAGAAAAGATACAAGTCTTGATTACACTGCTCTACAAATTTTAAAAAATGTTTTGCCACTTGAATGACAGATACATTTTCTGGGTAATTTTGATGCGCTGATTCCGAATCTGCGTGTAAAAAAACAATTCTACCGTTTAGTTTTTATTTTGTGGTGATGTAGCTTTTTTCGTGAGGAAGGCTAATATTGTGTATAGTCATGCGATCATGCTTTCCCATCCACTAGCTTGAGGACTGTCATATATGTCTATGCAAACCGCTTTCAGCATTATTCCTAAATATTCACTGTATTTTTGAAAACAAATGAATCTTTTCTCAAAATTATATTATTAAAACAAGCAAAATTCACCAAAAAAAGACAGCAAAAATTTGCAAATATTCAACCGTTATGAAGGCATAAACATGGAAAACACTCTAGTCGCCTTTGTGTACAACACATCAATAGAACGAAAAGAATAGATCATGAAATAGAATTTCAAAACTCATTGTCACCAAGCATTTAATAGTTCCTATAAGAGAACTTCAATGAACAGTCAGAGTTCAAAAAACGTGCATGACTTTTGGCGATGAGCACTTGTTGTCTCCCTTGGCAGAAGCCAGCAATAGTCTCCTAGCATCGCAGGGTTCCAGCGACCTTGATAGCGGTGGTCAATGGTCACAATGGTCTGATGGAAATGTTCCCCGTGTTCATTACGGAATGAACCAAGGTTTTCTGGGAAGAAGTCCATATGAAAGTGCAGGTAGTGCATCTTAACTGACATTCGGCAGCCCTTGCTTCGAAAGTCGTACAAAAGGTTTTCCACAATCTTCTTGCAGTCTTCTGAATTTTTGTTACCAAAAAGTTAAGGACTACAGCCAGGAAAGATTTCCAAGCTCTCTGTTCCTTTTCGGAGAGGAGGTTTGGGAATTCGGGGTCATTCATGAGGTCCCTAATTTGGGGTCTGATGAAAACCCCAGCCTTCAACTTTGCCTCACTGGCCTTGGTGAACTTCTCCTGAAGGAATTTTAAACCTGGGCGTTGTTTATCCATGGCCTTTACAAACTGCTTGATAAGCCCTGATTTGATATACAATGGAGGAAGAAGGATATTTTCAGGCTTTACAAGTAAGAGAAATTTCACATTCTCTTTTCTGTGCTGAAATTTCTTGCGTTTTGGCCAGCTTTTTCGTTGTAGTGTTCATCGTCAGCACGGCTGTCCCACAAACACAAAAAACAGCTTTGTTTAGTATAGCCACTTTGTAGACCTAATAACAGCCCAATGACCTTGAAGTCTCCACAAATAGCCCATTCATGTTCAGTATACTTGATGAGGCCTAATACCTTTTGGATTGTATGATATGTTTCTAGCAAGACAACAGCATGTGCAATGGGTATGCTTGGATTTTTATTTCCATTGTGCAGTAGAACTGCTTTTAGGCCAGCTACCGAGGAACTTATGAATAGTCTCCATTCACTGTTGGTATATCTAATGTTCATAGCACTCATTACACCAGCAACTTCGGTGCAGTGACATATAGAGTCTGTTATTGAGAAAAACTTTGTCATTTCTACATTTCGTGTACGGAATGCTATTGTTTTTGTGGAAGAGTGAAGCATGTTCCATTCCTTCAACCTGGAAGCTAAGATTTCCGAGAGTCCCTTGCGAGGTCATATAGTTCAGGCTGTGTGATGAGGTCCACACCAGAGCTTGAATCTGGAAGCTCTGCTTTGTGATCTGAAGCTTTTGGCGTGTCACCAACTTCACTGGATGATTGTGATTCTTCTTTCAGCTGAGAAGTTCTGGGCACTGGTAGATCATCAACCTTGTGTGGTACTGGTTGAATAGCTGACCTGAAACAAAATGAGAATCGACTGCCATGATGTGGACATTCTCCAAATGTTAAAAAGGAATTTACAAAGATTGTAACTTTTAAATAAAGATTATAATTTTGAAATGAAAGGAACCTAAGCTTATATATAGGCTTATCCAGAAAATTTTCCCTTAAAATCAGACAAAAATGTTGTAGCCTACCTGAAGACAGCATATTCGGTGACACGCCTCGCATTACCAACTCCACGATTGAATTCGGTCAAACAAAAATAGCGGTCAGAAATGTGATCTGTTGGTTCATGCCAAATCATGGGACTAGCGAACTTCATCTTCTTTCGATGTCCACTCTTCTAGTGATGAAATCCAGAGAAACAAGTAATAGAGAAATATTGTAGAGCCCATGTTTTATCCAATGTCAGGTTTAGAATCGAAACAACTTTCGTATCCTCCAATTAAGGAATTTGTATATTTCTTGCGTCGAGACACTGCAGTATATTTTCCACAAATATTAAAGAAGTTATCTGGGTGATTCTTACAAGCACGACGTGACTTGGCAGACATCATGAATTCTCGTACAGCAAAGTGATAGCAAAGTGCTATCAAGTAGGCAGAGTAGGCGACTTTTGTAAGTGTGATGATCCCTAGCACATTGTATTTTACGGAGAATAAAGGAAACTCCGGGAAAATCAGGCAGTAAATAAACATCATTATTAATAAAATCGTTACATCATTTGTCAACGTCAGGCTGCCTATGTAAACATTTCCGGTTGAAATTCAAAAAGTGTAAATATGATCAATCCACACGAATCTTTGTGGATAACGTTACACGTTCTATCATATTGTGAATCAAACTATTACTGTGCTTCTGTAAAAATACCACTCAATACAGAATACGTCAATGGACCAGAAAGAGAGTCAACCCAGATCCTTTGTGCCTTTGCCTACACGTAGTTCTTTTAACTTCATCGGATATTTAATGAAAAATAATGGAGGAAATCACTGACTGAATCAACCTGCTATTTACATATTGGGGAGATGCATTCAGACTGTGCAAAGATATAAAAAGATTAGTGATCCATACAGCAGAATACTTTTTTATTATCATATTCGTAATCAGCACCCACGAATTGACTAAAATGCACTAATTTGACTGAAGTGGCATTTTGAGTGTAGAGCAGTGTTATTTGCCACCAGAAATTACTTTCCTTCGCCACATAAGATACGTTTTTGAAAGCCCGCACATCTATGACAACAGAAGTTAGCCTAGGCAATGCAGTAATGAATTAGATTTTAAGGATATTTAGGTACTAGAATTGTTGCTTGACTGTGTGAGCTAAGAGCACTACAAGTTAAAGTTACGTACTATGCATATATATATATATATATAAGGTAAAAAAAAAACAAACTCAAAACTTGTGTATAGAACTTAAAGTTTAGTGTTTTACACTTATCAGCTATACTGGTTAAAAAACCTTACAAAAAGCACATATGTAAATTTTACAGGCCATTCAGAACTACAGCAATAGGTTAAAAAATAATAGGTAGATGGATTTGTGTATTGAAGATAAAAGATAGTGAGATAATGGGTGGAAGGTAATAATAGAACAATAGGACATAACACTGTTAACACTATTTAAATATCTTAGTCTTATAACAAAATATGGTATAATATGGTATAAAATGATAGCAGNGTGTATAGAACTTAAAGTTTAGTGTTTTACACTTATCAGCTATACTGGTTAAAAAACCTTACAAAAAGCACATATGTAAATTTTACAGGCCATTCAGAACTACAGCAATAGGTTAAAAAATAATAGGTAGATGGATTTGTGTATTGAAGATAAAAGATAGTGAGATAATGGGTGGAAGGTAATAATAGAACAATAGGACATAACACTGTTAACACTGTTTAAATATCTTAGTCTTATAACAAAATATGGTATAATATGGTATAAAATGATAGCAGAAGGTCACCATTAATTTCGTTTATTTGATTACTTATATATATATATATATATATATATATGCGGGTAGCGGGGTACATTCATGCACCAGTAGGAGAACTGAGACTCCTCCTTCCCTCCGCTAGTCTGTGGGCGATCCTTGGGCAAGGTCTACTACTCACAATGCCCCCGCCCCGCCAGGGATACGGTGAAGTCACGGCAGGCAGGTGATAGATGGAATACTGAGCAGCTGAGTAACTCGGTGATTTGGTCAGTTTTTCAGTGTGCTAGGCAGACGATGCTATCTTTTAGCACAATGGCTAGGGCAACCCGCTCTGTATGAGCACTGCCCCTATAGAAAGCAATTGCAAACTACTATAGGTATTATTTTTGCAAAGAAAATCATGGCACAACAAACCAATTGTATAACAGATAACAACGTTAATGGAGATTCTAGAAGTTCTAGAATAGCCTCGCTTGATAGGGTAGCTCACATGCGACAGGTGACTCCAGGTCGTCAACAAGTTACTGTCAGCAACAACAAGGAAACTATGAGAATAGGCACATGAAACGTCCAAACTATGTCGCAAAAGGGAAAATTGGACAACGCCAAACTGGAAATGAAAAGGATGAACTTAAACATAATGGGACTCTCAGACGTGAGATGGAAAGGTGCGGGATCCTTTGTTACGGACGATTATCAGATTCTCTATTCTGAAGGCACAGAACATCAAAGAGGAGTAGGGGTCATACGTAATGGAGAATGCTCCAAGGCACTGAAAGGGTTTTGGTGTGTTAATGATCGAGTCATTGCTTTTAAAATCAGTGGAAAGCCTTTCGACATAGGAATAGTACAATGTTATACACCAAGAGCTGACAAAGATATAGAAGATGTGGAAATGTTTTACGAAGGAGTAGAGAAAGTACCAAAGCACTTCAAATCTCAGGATATCAAGATCATAATGGGAGACTTTAACGAAAAGGTTGGTAGCAACAGAATTGACAACACAGTTGGCCCTTTTGGAATCGGACAAATAAATGAACGCGGGGAAAAACTCGTAGAATGGTGCAAACACAATAGTCTAGTTCCAATGAATACATGGTTAAAAAATCATCCGAGAAGATGCTGGACATGGACAAGTCTAGGAGATCAGACAAGGAATCAGATTGATTTCATCATAATACAAGAACGATACCGAAACTCAGTGAAATCTTGTAAGTCAATGCCAGGAGCAGATTGCAATAGCGATCACACCCCTGTGGTTGCTACACTGCTATTCCGACTAAAAAAGCTGAAGAAGACGAAAAGAGCCCCAAAACTACAAGTTGGTCTATTAAGCTCAGACGAATCATTGAAAGAAAAATATGCTATATCAGAAAAGAACAAATTTCAACTCTTGGCTAATGTGATTACATCTGAAGATAAGTGGATGCAAATGAAAAATAGTATTAATGAAGCAGCCAAAGCGTGTATTCGTTACAAATAATAAACCACACATGAAATGGATGACAAAAGAAATTTTGGATCTCATGGAAGAGAGAAGAAAGAAGGAGAACAATGAAGAAGCGTATAAAAAAGCCAAAGAGCTTGTAAAGAAAAAGTGCAATGAAGCAAAAGAAAGATGGATTAATGAAGAGTGTAAAGAGATAGAAGGCAGCAAGAGTAAAAATAGCAAATATATGCATCAGAAAATAAGTGAATTTATCGGGAACAGGATGTTTGAAATCCAAAGATGGAACGATTTTGATGGACAGGAATGACATACTAAAGAGGTGGACTGTATATATAGACGAACTATACGCTGATTTCAGGGGGCCTGCACCTTTCGTAGAGATAAATGATGATTGTCCAGAAATTTTATGTGATGAGGTACGAAATGCAATGCGTAAGATGAAGAAAGGAAAAGCAGCAGGTCCGGATGATTTACCTATTGAACCTGTTTTAGCTTTGGAAGAGATAGGAACCGAAGAAGTGACAAAGTTGATCAATCTCATTTATAACACAGGAGAAATTCCAGATGATATGAAGAAATCGATTTTTATTGCATTGCCAAAAAAGCCGGGAACAACGAACTGCGAGGAACACAGGACTATAAGCCTGATGAGTCATCTAACTAAGCTTCTTCTGCGTGTATTAATATTTAGGTCAGAAACTAAAATACGTCCAGAGATTTCTGAAACCCAGTTTGGATTTGTGAGAGGAAAAGGCACGGCGAACGCAATTTTTATTCTAAACATGCACATGGAAAGATCAGTGGAGATGCAAAGAGATATATATTTTTGTTTCATTGATTATTCANATCTCATTTATAACACAGGAGAAATTCCAGATGATATGAAGAAATCGATTTTTATTGCATTGCCAAAAAAGCCGGGAACAACGAACTGCGAGGAACACAGGACTATAAGCCTGATGAGTCATCTAACTAAGCTTCTTCTGCGTGTATTAATATTTAGGTCAGAAACTAAAATACGTCCAGAGATTTCTGAAACCCAGTTTGGATTTGTGAGAGGAAAAGGCACGGCGAACGCAATTTTTATTCTAAACATGCACATGGAAAGATCAGTGGAGATGCAAAGAGATATATATTTTTGTTTCATTGATTATTCAAAGGCGTTCGATAAAGTGAGGCACGAACACTTATTCCAAATACTATCAGGCCTTAATGTAGATAATAAAGATTTAAGAATTCTTCAAAACTTGTACTGGGAACAAACAGCAGCAATTAGAGCAGAAAATGAAGTTAGTGACTATAGCACAATAAAGAGAGGAGTAAGACAGGGCTGTGTCTTCTCACCGAACCTGTTTAACCTATACAGCGAAATGATTCTGAGAAATATAATGGAACTAGAAGGGATAAAGGTAGGTGGAAGAAACATAAATAACCTAAGGTACGCCGATGGCACGGTGTTATTAGCTGATTCAGAAGAAAATCTGCAAGCGCTTCTGAACATGGTACAGAACAAAAGTGAAGAAATGGGATTACAATTAAATGCAAAGAAAACAGAACGCATGGTCGTTTCCAAAAAGGTCTTAATACCAAGGTGTGATATTTTTTGTAATGGAGTGAAAAGAAAACAAGTTAATTCACTCAAATATCTTGGATATACCATAACATCTAACACAAAAAGTGACAGCGAAATAAAAAAGAGAAAAGCAATGGCAAAGGATACTTTTAGCAAAATGAAAACAATTTTTACAAATAGGAACATTACGATTGCTACCAAACTGAACGTTCTTCAGGCATACGTGTGGTCAGTGCTCTTATATGGATGCGAAAGCTGGACTTTGAATTTCCAGATGGAAAATATACTGAAAGCGGCTGAGATGTGGTTTCTTCGAAGAATGCTAAAAGTTTCATGGACGGCGAGAATTACAAATGTAGACGTCATGGCGATGGCGGGATACCAAAGGTCTTTATTGAAGACTATCAGGAAGAGACAAATGAAGTTTTTGGGTCATACACGTAGGCTGAATGGCATTGAAAAAGAAATATTATGTGGGAAAGTGGAAGGAAAGAGAGCAAAAGGCCGACAAAGAATTAATTACATCGGCAGTCTCAATACATCTGTCACAAACAATAGCATGGGCAATGTCGATTTTATAAGAAGTACTGGTAACAGAGAGGTTTGGCGTGCGATGATCGTCGATGTCTGTAACAGACCTGACACATGAAGATATATATATATATATATAGTATCAGTGCTAAGTTCATGGCCGTAGATGTAAATCGGCAAATTTACAAAACAGGACAAACATACGGGACATAAGACAAATACAGGGACAAAACAACATCAAAGAAAGTAAAACAATGTAAAAAAGGGAATGGGAATAAGTTTGTGCAGAAGTGTAAAAGAAACTATGAGAGATGACACAGTTTAGAAGAAAAGATGTGAATAGGAAGAAGGAAACAAAGGGTAAAAAGGATGTAGGTAGCCCAGATGGTAAATTGAAATCGTAGATCCTCAGTCGATGACCATATCAGTTATTTCGGGGAATTAACTTCGAGATAACTTGAAGGATATGGCTCCCTAGCAGCATTGGCCAAATGCCACTACCACGTTAGATCAATAGGACAAGGTAAATAGATAATAGATGGATTAGAAATAGATAGAATAGAATGAGAGTAGAATTAGAACAGACGAATGGTGAAAAAAAGAAATTTCGATGAAATAAAAGTGAAAAAGAAATAATATATAAAAATAAGTGAAAATATAGAAGACACAATATCACCCATCATTGCCATCAGATGAGTCTAGCATGGTTCGCTACGCCATACTACCAAACATACAAAGTGGTTTACTACTCCACTTAACCTTTACTGTTATGCCATTCAGAGAGAAAATATGAATAAGATCTCTATGAAAAGCTTGTCGAGATGTTTCAAAATTTTATCCACTTTGGCTCCTTGGTTTATCATTCTAGAAAATAATTTTCCACCCTTAGGGAGAAAATCATCATAAAGGAGTGTAGCACGGGCGATTCGCAAAAACTCTGAGGAGATGGCTCCGTAGAATACGTGTTCTCGGATGTTACCAGTTAGGTCCGGCATGCGAACAATGGAAAAGGGAAAGTTGTCTCTTTTGTCGAAAAGTTTATAAATAAAGATATCATCCTGGATAGTAATATCCAATTCCAGTAATGTGGCATGTTGACCTTTATGCTCACATTTGAGTACCAGTTCTTCTGGATAGATATCTCTGTAGGAAATTTCAAATTCACCTTGATCATTGATGCAGCAACCATCGTCGATAAAACGAAAAGTGTTTTTGAACTTGAATCCGCGGTAGCGATCAGTCCGTGCTAGTGTTGAAATAAAAACATTCTCGTAATGATGAAAATAAAGATTTTCCCAGAAGGAGGCTGGATCGATTCCCATCGGGATGCCTATAGTTTGGTGAAATACAAGGTTACCAAGTGTGAAGAATGACTGAGAGATCAGATGCTTTGTCATCAACTTTATTTGCACTTTAGTGTAGCTATTACTGCCGTGTTTAGTACGCGAAAAGAAACATTTACTGCCTTTTACTGTTAAGAATTTTCTGTTGCCATCGTCAGTCATTCGGCCACCATTAAACACGAAATCAATTTGTTCACAAAGAATATCGATGAGGTCACTATGGTGAAGCTTTGTGTACAGAGGACTGAAGTCGAAGGTGGAAATGGACTGAGCTTTCTTGTTTTTATTGAGTTTAACAAGCCTTTTCAAAACAGGTTTGGAATTTTCAATGACCCAAAATCGGTTGTAGTTTTTATTAAAAATACTCCTTTGATGGAAACTCTCAATTTGGTGGTAGATTTTGTTGAAAATTAGTGAAACTAACTGACTCAAAGGTTTTGTAAAACAAGAAGCCGAAGCCACAATGAAGCGTGCTTTTGATGGTGAATAGTGCATTTTAGACGTCCAGTACATGAATGGTAATGACATCTGTTTGCTAGAAACGGATAAATTGAAAGTTATACATATATATATCAGTATCGAAGTAATTATTAGCTATCTACAGTGTTCAATGATATAAGAATATTAGAGCTATCATATGGTTATATATACCATATACATACCATATACATACCATATACATACCATATACATACCATATAAATACCATATAAATACCATATAAATCCCCTTATATATACCATATATATACCATATATATACCATATATATACCATTTATATATATATATAATTTTATGGTATTGATATAACAAAAGCCAAACTGACCATAATTTCCTTTTTTTTCCATGATTAGATGTTGATAATCAGTATACAGAAGGGGACATAGTCCCAAACAAAGCTGAAAGTGATGAATTTTTTTCAAAAAGAAATGCTTTGAAAAATACTAACATGCTGTGGCCAAATGGTACAGTTCACTATGAGTTCCACAGAGATGTTCCAGGTAATAAGCAAATTTTGATTAAGGATATTTATCAGTACATTTTAACAGGTCTACTCTAACGTTGCAGAGAAACTACACTATTCCAAATGGTGCAGTTCACTTTGAAGTCTAAAAAGATGTTACATGTAATGAATAGATTTTGATTAAAGATATTAATAGCAGCACAACCTAATAAGTCTCCACGTAATAGTTCCAACGTAAAGAAAGTCATAGAAAAAGAGCAGTTTTAAACTATTCCTTCTTAAATAGTCATAAAAAATGCCTGAAAGTTAGTTCAAATAGGTACCATCTTAACTAAGGGGTGACTTGATTTCGAGAAAAATAAATGTAAATGGAGGTGTACGGAGCAACGTAGTAAAGAAAGAGAAAAAAGTAGTCTTCTACTTAAGAACAAGCATCTTGTAAGCGTAAGACTATAATATACTACTTGAAAGGATATACTCAATTTTTTCAAGGTTGGTGGGTCGATATTCCTTGCAGTCAAGAACAATCAATATTGGCTAGAGAAATAACAAACTGTTTACTAAACAAGACACTTAAAAGAGATGAAATCGTTTTAAAGTTTTTGTTTTCAAAGTTAAATCTTTAGCGAACTAATTATACAACAATCCGACTGTAAACGACACCAGAAGCTACTATATACTATCACACGTTTCCTGGTTATTGTCCGAACGTAAAAGTTGTTGACTATTGTAAGTACTGTATTTTATATGTTTTCATAGGATAAAAAAATGTTCATTACCGTTTAACAAAAATTAACTTTTTGTGGCTCTTTCTTTGTATTTAAATTAGTATCGAGAATAGAATCAGAGGTCATTTTGGACCTATGTTTTTGGATAATGCGCATATATTTCTGTGCCATTTTTTGTCTCTGATACTGTATATCATATCCATTTTTTCTGATCAAACTCCAATTCTAATGAGTAGAAACACATGTTTTCAAAAATAAATTTAAGTATCTGTATGTTTCAGGAATTTTCACCCTAGTTCCGCATTACTTAAGCTGCTTATTCTTCCAAGAAAATAATAGGTTTTGTAAAACATATCCAAAGCATTATCTGAACTTTTTCTTTTGCGATTATTCTGGTATTCCTAACAAGTAAAGGCTAAAAAATGTCTCTGGAGAAGAGGCAGATAATTCTTTAGGTTTTATAAAAGGTCAATGTAAAACGTCGGAATGTCATAACATACCCCAAAGTAACAAGGCAGGTAACAAGTCATAATTGCTTATCATGCATAAATGTATAAAGTTATGAAACAAAGTAGCATTACATTAATATACTCAAAATGTGGTCAATTATACAACACCTAATTGCATAATATACTCCTAAACGCATTAAATCATACAATTTTTTTATTGGTGAAATATTGCAACACGAATTTTATTTATTTTTCATAATATATTTCATTCAAATCACAAGTCTCTCCAAAAATAGTCAAACAGTACTGATAGCAGCGGATAAAAAACTTGTCCAGATTGCTTTTGACATATTTGTGGCAAACTGACTTTGATGATGCAACAATGAAAATTAAATGATTTTATGAACAAAGTATATCTAACATCGTTAAATGCCCATTTTGTTGATATTATTTAGGTACCAAACAAAATCTGTAATATTTGTCACACAAATCTAGATGCAATAGAAGATAGTCCATGGCTTTTAATATCCAAAGGAATAGTGAAAGTCCTCCAATTTTGCCATTTCTATTTGATGAATATTTTCACTTTCCTACCTATTCAGCCAGAGCCATGTTCGAGTGGCCCTCCTGTAGGCTTCCTAACTCTATCAGGGAGTGCCATCTTATCCAGTTATGGATATTGTTTCCTTTGAGGCCACACCATTTCATATCTGAGTAGGGTTTATCACTTCATCTTTGCTTTGGCGGCCCTCGCTTCCTTTCAACAGAAATTCTTATTTCTGCAACTATTCTAAAATCATCACTTTCCTCTCTACGGCAAACATTGCCATACCGTTAAAGTGTTGGGTTTCTCATAGCTAGAGAAATGGGTATTACTTTTGCTTTCTCTCTTACAGCCTCATTCTTGACATGATCTTTCGACTTTATGCTGTGCATATATCGTAACGTTTGACGAATATAGCAGACTTAAATGCAAAAGACAAGAACCCGTCGAAACACACAGATTTTCCCTGTCATATTCTCTTTGCTACATTTTGATAATATATCAGTACCCATTATTGTTAGATTTCCAAAGGAAAATTTTTTCAATCAGTCACTTCCTGGTCCATGAAAAGTGATAAACAAAAACTTCGAAAAAACCCACTTAACAGAGGAATAGTCCTCAGATATAGATAAGTTTACTTTTGGAAAATTATGAGTCGAGTACAGGTAATTCAAGTTTGAAGTTACCAGAGTCTTTTGGTTAAGAGAAAAATACGATTTGTAAATGGAGGTATTCAGAGCTCCTTGCATTAATACTACGAGGTGAAAATTGTTTCAGTACAAGAGTGACACTTTATTTTGATCGAAAAAACGATGTCAGGAACGTCTTTCATGCAAATATGATTTTGTTGGCATTACGTATTGAAGTGTAAGATTACTCTCTTTAGAGACAGTTTATTGAGTAATCAAAACGAGGCCAGAAATATGCCTTGCCGCATAATAGGAACTAATACTTATTTTAGGCGACTGGCACATTCAATTCATGCAAAACAATTACACAGAACAGAAAAAAGTATTCAGTCTAATAAATTATGATGCTTATCAAGTGGTCATTTGTGTGGACCTTAAGGAAGGTAAATTTTTGTTCGGTCAAAATAATGCAAACACAAAGTTTCCTTGATTCCTTATCGGCTGGATTGGATTCAATGGAAAAGTGACTTTGAATACCTTAAACAAAATTTCTTTAGGCGTCAGACTTCTCTATATAACCTACAGTCATTGTACATAAGTATTCGTGATTTCGATGTTGTGGTGCAAAAGGTTAAAAAACAATGTGAGGAAACAAATGTAAAATAAATATGGTTTTAAAAAAGTCTTGCCTTAATATTTTGTCAGATGTCCTTTCATCCTTATTACTTCATGACTACGGGACGGAATTGTTTCAAACAAGTCTTGGATATAAGTAACATTCATCAATGCAACTTCATCCCTATTTGTAAACAACTTATGCCTTCCTTTTCTTGGCCTATTTTCTGTTGATCCAGCAGACAGAAATTTCTTTACAACACTGCTGGCTGTAGACCAAGGAACATCCAAAAGCTTAGATGCATCTGCCTTTTTCTTCTTTTCTTTATAAAACTTTACAATAAGATTCTCTTTCCTCCGTGCTCAACTTTCTGCTTTTCCGACCCATGTTTACTTGTAAACAAATATATGGAAGTAAACAAAGCAGACAATAAATTACATAATATCTTTGATGGTGTGATATTTAAGGGCACTGTTACAGTAAAACTTTTACTATCTTACACTTGAGTTAAA
Organism: Morbakka virulenta; assembly: GCA_003991215.1. Taxonomy (NCBI): domain Eukaryota; kingdom Metazoa; phylum Cnidaria; class Cubozoa; order Carybdeida; family Carukiidae; genus Morbakka; species Morbakka virulenta. The sequence goes on from RDPX01000067.1 coordinate 590,038, forward strand.
AGTTATGAACGATGAAAGATGCAACATTGTTTATCAATCGATGCCGCCATTTTGAAAATCACGAATACTTATGTCCATTGACTGTAGATTAAATCGAGAAGAATTCTGAAGTCCAAGCGTCAAATAAATTTGCTCCTCTCTTTTTCAATCCACCCTTTCTTTTAACTCACAGCCAATGGCCTATTTCCTTGTTTTGGATTCTTTTAACAAAGCAATTACAATGTTATGCACATCTGACATCCTCAGAGAATTTGTCGTTACAAATATCACTGGTGTTTTACAGATGTAAATTTTTTTTTGAATAACAAACAAAGAGAACATCTATTTCTTTATTCAATCCCAAGAGTAAATGCAGAGTAAAACTAATTTATGACTTAAAAATTACAAGCCTTTAAAACTGCTTGACTTATTTGGCCTGTATACCATTTGATATTTCATCACATTTTTTAAAAATTCGCCTGTAATGATCATTTAATATTTTCCTGTTAATGGCCTTTGGCAACATCTCTGTTGCAAACACCCCAGAATTTGCCGTCTTTTATTTATTCTGCCTTTTGAATCTTCTCTTCGGCCTCTGACTAGATTGTTCCCCTCTCCTTCTTTATAAAAGCATCGTGCAATTTATCTCTTCTCTTACCCACGTTAAGCTTCCATTTCCTTTCTTTATTTTTTGATATTGGCAATAGTCCTGCTTCTTCAATTTCTCCCCTTCGTTTACGATTTTTTGTTCCAATCCCATGGTCAATATCCAGTGCAAGCATTACGTGTAAATAGGAAATTGTTTCTTCCCTTGGGATTCTTTGAATCAAACACTTAACACTAGAAATGGAAGTTAACATCACTTCTGAATGCACACTGTTGATATAAAAAGGTTTGAAAACATTTAAAAATTTTCCAGGAATATTTTTTAAATAAAAATCATAATAATGATTAGGTAGAGTATTATTTCAAATTTTTTTTGCAGCGTATGATCGTAAAGTAATCCACACTGCTATTGACGAATTTTACAAGCACACATGCATCAAACTGATAAGATATACAGAAAATATGGGAGACATCAGGAGGATTCTCTTTGTCAGAAAAGGAGGGTAAGTGTATTGTTTTAATTGGAAATTTAAGCGTGATTGTAAAATTAAATTGCCGAGTGTCTTCAATTTTTCTTAGTTTTTCTTGGGCAATCAAATAAATTAGAAGGCTGAAAGCAATTCTCTTTAATTTTGCCGTCTTGGTCACCTCATGTGGCAGAGAATAGAAATAGGTGCTGTCACTTGTATCGTAAGCATTTTAGATTAAAAGAAAACACCAAATTCTGAGGAGAGAGAAAGTCAATAGAAGTCTGTGCAAAGATTATTTGGAATATGTACCGTTGTATGTTGGAAACACTAGCCATTCCATTCACATTCGATTTATTAAGCACAGATTCGATGATCAACACATTGATCAGTATCGTAAGCTTGTCAATGCTTTCCAAATAATAAGTGCGTTACTATAGATGATTTTGGTTTCATCTACTTAAAAATAACATACCCTCACTCACGTTTGTACTTTTACGTAATTCATACAAGGATTCTGAGGTTGTTAAATTAGACAATAACTTCTTTTAGGAAAAACTCCTAGACTAAACAATTTCTCAGAAACCCTAATAATTATTCTTTTTCTTGTATTTAGCAGCCGTGTTTTCATACTATGCAATACTAGATGTAAATAATTATTGCGTAAGCAAATTTCTATGTGTTGGTATCTGCGTTTTTCACTTTTAGCGTTTTTTTCTCTAGTTTAATAAATATTTTAGAGTGTTTCTTTTGATATACCTAGCTGCTGGTCTTCAGTTGGAAAGCAAGGAAATAAGGGACAACAGCAAGTATCAATTGGACGTGGATGTGCATACAAAGGAATTGTAATGCATGAACTTATGCATGCTCTTGGATTTTACCATGAACAATCTAGATATGATAGAGATCAATACATCAAAATAATCTGGGAAAACATACCATCTTGTAAGTAAATATTAATTCATAATTAATACCTTTCATAACTTCCTAGGTTACAAAAATATTTAATGATGCAGAAGGATACAAGGTATGAAGACAAGACTTGGTCGAAAGATAATAGAGTTCACCTTAAATTTAAAAACATTCAAATCATATGAAGGAGAGAAGTACTGAGAAGAAAAGGATTTCCACAATATAGCTGGAAAAAAACCAACATTCATTGGGAGATTTATCAGAGCGAGAAGCAATAACTGCATTTATGACATCCAGGTGCCACAAACTGAACTGGTACCCGCGAGGAAAGCCCATTAGAACACTTCCCATGATAATTCCTATAGCAAAGAAACGATTAGTGGTACATTACATAAAAATTGCAATTTAAAAAAAAAGTTGGCCGAAAGGTTTTTCGGTGGCACACCTCTGCACCAAAACCCCAAAATAAAAAAACCAGTCACGATTGGCTTTTCAACAATACTGAAAAAAGACAGGATGTAGAAATCCCACCGCGTTTTGTGATTGACTTTCTAAGACAATTAAATGCCTTTAACGTGTTATTTTAGTCTACAATGAAGAGGTGATGAAAATTGAATATTGATTGCCTCCAATCCTTCGAAATGCAAGGAAAACCTAGCTCTGCCAATTACCTTTAAGGTATTTATCTGGAAAATTTCACAACATTCACAGTTTAGTAGTAGATACTGTGTTATAGCTGAATCACAATTAACAATATTGAGTAAAGTATACTCTTGACTTGTGATTTTGGCTTAACTCGATTGATGTAGAGTTTTTCTCTATAATCGGGACGTCATTAAGGATATAAGAAAATATAAATGCCCTGGCCTAGTCTAAAAATGTGGCCTCACTATTCAAAATGAAAGCAAAATTGAAAACCATTTTTTAACAAACAAACTGCTACCGAATGTTTATGAGTAAACTAGACCAACTAGATCTTAGTGCCCTAGGATGTATGGTCTACCCAATGTTCACAAGGATGGTAGTCCTGTCAAGCCTTTTTTATCAATAATTGGCTTCTCCCAACACCAGTGGACAAAATGGTTTGCACTTCCCCTTCAAATCAGTGCTAAAAAGTACTTTAGTTTTTGTATTTGGGACTTTTTTACATTTGCTAGTAAAATTCAAAAGTAAACCAGCAATTTCTCTGCTCCTTTCATTAGGTTTGAAACGTCTATTTACTAAGTGCCTTTAGGCAAGATCATTAATATTTGCCTCTGTGGCATGAAAACATTGAGCCACCCCATATTCCAAAGGGTGTTTTTGTAGAACGTACGAGTCTAAGGACTAAATTAGATGAATTTAGCTTTAATAGTGTTACGTACCAACAAGGGAACGATACACCCATGGACTAAACGATGGGTCCGGTTTTGTCAATATATTTGTAGGCTATTATGAAAAAAAAATTATTTGAGCCTACACAAAATGTAGAAGCCTTGAGTAATATCGATTTACTTATGATACATTTGTGATATTTAAGATCAACAAGACAGCACTAAAGCTATGACGAGCCTCAACAATCTTTATATGTCCTTGGTATTAAGTATTGAAAAAGAACAAAATGGTTGTTGACCATCTTTAGAGGTCTTAGTAGAAACAACTTTCTTTTCTTTTAGGACCAGTGTGTTTAGAAAGCCAACATACACTGGAGAATAGATGAGGTGGAGCTTATTCAGTTCCACACAGGTCAAAATTAGCCTCATAAAAACTTACGTTTATCGTCCTGTCGTTATTTGTTCTCCTGAAAAACTGTCAGGAGAGGTAGATAAAATTGAGAAATTTCTATTGAAAGACAGTTATTCTAACGATAGATTAGAAAAATTTACTGGGTAAAAATTATCAAAGTTATAAATTCCTTTAAAACATAGTGCAACCAAGTGCCTTGTATAACTACCCTGGATAACGTTGATTTCCACTAAATTCCGAAAATTTAATTACCAGGGCATCTTCTAATGCTATCATGCTACTGGACCCAAAGTAATTTTTATGTTACAGAAATCTTTCGTTCTTCTACACCATAATACATCACAACAATTAATAATTTCCATAACAGCTATATCTATACTCATAACTATAACTCTACAAGAAGCAAATGTATCGGTATAGCTATTGATGTAGTCTTGGTTTTATGTATGTGTATGAATATATAATATATATATATTATATACTAATATAATTAATATGTTATATATTAATTAATAAATATATATATATATATTAATATATATATATTTATATATTTATATATATATTAATATATAACAGGAACTCCTGCTATAACAGTTGAGCACTCTAGCAGTATGACATTAACATGGAAAAAATGAATTTTGGCTACTCTCTAAAGAACATTCCAATACCATCAAGATCTCCTTACAAGCTTAAATTAATAGAGAAAATAGAAAGCTTCATCAAAAGAATGCGACGGAAAGCACTGTTCTTCCTAAAAGATGATAATGAGGAACCGAACCTCCCTTTTCAAGAAAAGTTTGGATTTAAAACAAGGAAGTGCCAGTTACAGTTTGACGAACTTGAGAACTTTGAAAATGAAACGATGGATTTAGTAAACCAATTAAAATTTTGAAAAGTATCTAACCATTTTCAGACGAAGTTAAAGAACGGCATTAAGATAATAAAAAGGTCCCCTAATCTACTGATATTCGCCGACAAAACGAACAACCTATACGAAATAACACCCGAAGCACACGAAAAGCTGATGAAAGAAAACATCACCAAAACATACAAGAAAGCACAAAGTCAGACTTACAACGAACTTAATCTGGAAGCCAAATACACTACCTCAAGCCTGGGTATCCACGACCGAGTAGAGATCCAAAGGCCCAATCATTCATAACCATGAAGGACCACAATGAAAACTTCCGTACAAAGCCAACCTGCTGCCTTATAAACCCATAAAAAACGAAATAAGATCATACTAGACGATATTAATTCGAAATTAAGGAATGTTACAAAAGTAAACTAAAAAAATACGGCATCAGCCATCAAGTGGTTCAAGAAATCAAATCAAAACAATGATGCACATTCATACAGCTGGACATTAAAGACTTTTACCCCTCTATAACTCCAACAATACTACACAACGCCATTTCTTTTGAACGATCCCATACTAACAATGATGACGAAAACATCCAAACTATAAACAAGTGCCGAAAATCTCTTTTCTTCAACAACGGGTCACCATGGACAAAACGGTCAACTATAGGAAACTTTGACGTAACCATGGGTAGCTTCGACGGAGCAGAAGTCTGCGAACTTGTCGGTACTTTTATAGTGTCCAAACTAGGTGAAAGAATTCGAAAGGAAGACAGTGGATTGTACAGAGACAACGGCTTAATCATTCTCGGAGATACAAACGGTATACAAAGAGGCAAAACAAGAAAAGATATTATAAAAATTTTCAGGGACATAGCTTTTAAAATTGATATAAAGACGAACCTAAAACAAGTAGACTTCCTTGACATTACCTTCGATTTTACATCGTCCACATACCACCCATACAGAAAAGAAAATGACCAACTTCTCTACATTCACACTTCTTCAAACCACCCACCAACCATTATTAAAGAAATTCCAAAATCCGTCAGCAAGAGACTATCTGAAAACTCCTCCAATGAAGAAATATTCAACGACGCCAGACCCGAGTACGAAGCTGCTCTCAAAAATAGTGGACATCCAACATGCCTATCATTTACAGCACGCCAATCACACAACCGCACGAGAAAACGAAACATCATCTGGTTCAACCCTCCTTTTAACAGAACCGTCCAAACAAACATTGGAAAAGCCTTCCTGCGCCTCATCGACAAATATTTCCCTACGTCCAGCAAACTTCTCAAGATATTTAACACGAACACCTTAAAATTAAGCTATTGCTGCACAGAAAATATGTCACAAATCATAAAAGAGCAGAATAACAACAAACCAATCCGGTAACTGCAGAACAAAAAGTCAATTCCCTCTTCCAGGAAAATGCACTACACCAAACGTCATCTACAAGGCCGCAATATCGTTGGCACCACCTACAGGAACACCAACAACACCTGACATCGAAAAGGCATACATAGGATTGACCGAAAGGCCATGGAAACACAGATACTCTCAATATAAATTATCATTGACCCACAATAAATACAAACACAGCACAACACTATCCAATTTCGTATGGGACGCTTGGGAAAAAACCGGAAAAGCACCCGAAATATCATGGTCTATCCTAAAATCAGCCGCCCTTACAACAACAGCATAAAAAGATGCCTCCTTTGTCTCACTGAAAAAATGTCCATTGTAATATACACCGGCAAGAAACAACTTGTCAACAAAAGATTAGAACTTATTTCAAAATGTCAACACGAAAAGAGATTTCTCCTCCGCGACTTCATACCTAATGACTAATTGCACAGGACTTCCTTTTCTTGATCAAACAGCTGAACACCTATTTACCCAATTTGAAAGTAAATTATTCTCTAGTAATTTTAAACTGTATCCACATGGGACTTCCTTTCTTTCTTCCTTTCTCAAAATATTAACGCATTGTAATACGTTGCCACCTGTAATTTTTATTTTTGATGAGCCGCCTTCTTTATTTGTTTATAAAAGCTTGTACAGTAATGTTACAGTATTTGTAACATTATTGCCTGATGATCGAATATCCTGAAACTATTAGTTGCAATCACACTTCTTATTTTTCGAATTTTACCTTATATATATAAAATATATATTAATATATGTTAAGAAATGAATATGAAATGTCATCAGCAACAGTGCTCTACCACATTAAAACGTAGGAGCTATCATATAATCAGATATACGAGTAAGAAAATCTCTAACTTTACAGTATTCAGAGTTTCATGTCTTTCATAATCTACAGCTGTGTACAAATGATTCATTTGTGTACGGCTGAAGATTGTGAAAGACATGAAACTCTGAGTTCTATATGTTAGAGGTTTTCTTACTCTTATATCTGATTTTATATTAAATATTATATAGTATTTAAAAATATATTATATAATATTTCTATATATATTATATATATATGTATCTTTATTTGTACTAGTACGGATCAGACTCTTGATTTGTTTTGTTTTGCTTCGTTGCAGCTGTTCAATATAACTTTAAGGCACAGACAAAAGATGTTATTACAACATTAGGCCAGCCTTATGATTATAATGGTTTAATGCATTACGGGATGTATGCTTTTGCTAAGAACTATTCACAACCAACAATTGTTCCCTTGGACAAAAGTGTCAAAAGGTTAGGACAAAGAAGGGGCTTCAGCAAAGTGGATAAAATGCAGCTACTTGCTTTATATAGTTGCCCAGGTAAGGTGACAGTCTTTTATGCAACTGAAGTTTTTTTCTAGTCCCAGGAGAAATTGTGCCATCTACCCTGACTTACAGGTTACAGCGTATTTACTCCAATACTGCTGTGGCTTTGAGTTAATTTTTTCGTAGGCTATTATGGAAAACAATTATTTGAGTCTACGCAAAATGTAGGAGTCGTTAGTAATATGGATTTACTGATAAGACATTTGTCATATTTTAATTCAACAAGACAACACTAAAATTATGATGAACCTCAATAATTTTCCTATATCTTTGGTATTTACTGCTGTCCGACGAAAGATGTGGAATCTTAGGAATTTTTACATTTTGAAAATTTTATTTAGAAATTTAGAAAAAAGCATTGTTTACTGTCATTGTTGTTTCTTTCTTCTTCTTCTTAGAGGTACAGCCAGGTTGGTCAACATGGTCACCCTTTGGTCCATGTAATGATAATTGTATGAGGGAACGTAAAAAATATTGTTACCATGACAATCGAACATCTTGTGCTGGATACGACAAGACCAAAACTGGGATCTTGATAGAAACGAAAAATTGCACACCTAGTGAATGCAAGCGTAAGTTGTACTAACCGATAATACAATCAACTAAAAATATTATTTCGGGTACAGAGTTTACCTTGAGGCGTTCTATTTACTTTTTTATTAAACTTCTGTTTATTTTGTTATGCCGATTATCATTGTGTTAATAATTATGTGAAAATATAAATTAAATTTACTTAATTAATATATTATCAATATAATTCAATATTGAATTGCCCATGCATGGTAAACAAATTGCGAGTATTAGCAAAAGTGGCCAAATTGAAAAGTTAAAATGAGAGAATGGAACAGTTCCGACAAAATAGGTTGTTTAATTCCGATCAGGAAAGCTATTTGCAGAACTTAATAGTAGTAATTTTTAAAGTAGTAAAAATCCAGGTGCAGCAGAAAGTCAAGCCTCTTGGAATGACATATGGAGTAAAGAAAAAGATCGCATCATAACAAGGAAGCAGAATGGCTACAAAGATTTAAGGAGAAGAGTAAGTACCCAAAACAAAATGATCTGGTAATTACAACAGAAATGATCTCAAAGCAAGCTAGAAAAGTTCTTAATTGGAAGGCACCTGGGAGAGATGGTGTACAAGGTTTTTGGATTAAAAGGTTATCTTGCCTTCACGAGAGAATATCTGAACAATTAAATAAGATTTTAAATGGGAACGAAGAACTACCTGAATGGTTGACTTTTGGTAGAACAGTGTTGTGCCAAAAAGATGCCAATTATGTTAATGCAGTGGATAACTATCATATAATTTCTTGTCTTCCTCTGATGTGGAAATTGCTAACAGGTATCATATCGGACTGTCTCTACAAATTTCTTGATGAAGAAGATATGATACCATATGAAGCACTTGTAGAGGCACAAAAGATCAATTGCTTATCGACAAGGCAGTCCTTAGAGATTGCAAACGAAGAAGTACGAACCTTGCTATGGCATGGATTGACTACCGCAAAGCATATGACATGATACCACATAGCCGGATTGGAGAATGTTTAGAATTGTTTGGAGTGGCTGAGAACACCAAAACGTTTTTGTTAGCTTGCATGAGTAAGTGAAAGTTGGAGTTAACATCTAGTGGTACATCTCTTGGAGCTGTTGAAATTAAGAGGGGAATATTTCAGGGAGACAACTTGTCGCCATTTTTGTTTGTACTTTCGCTAATCCCTTTAACCTTAATACTAAGGAAAGTGAAAATTCATTATGAATTTGGTGATAAAGTCACACGTTTGACCCATTTGTTGTTCATGGACGATCTAAAACTCTTTGGAAAATCGCTTAATCAAATTAATTCACTCATGAATACGGTATACATGTTCGGCGAAGATATTGGGATGGAATTCGGGATTAAGAAGTGCAAATTGTTGGTTTTGAATAGAGAAAAAGTAGATAATGGTAAGAGTAAAAGTTTAGTTCTCCCATATGGAAAGGTTTTGAAAACAGTTGATAAGCAAGGGTATCGATACCTAGGGATAATTGAGAATGATAAAATCAAAGAAAAAGAGATGAAGGATCAATATGTAAGAGAGTACCGTAGACGATCCAGACCAATTTTGAAATCCAAACTGAACAGAAAGAACAAAATACACACCATAAATAGTTGGGCAGTGGCAGTATTGAGGTATAGGGCAGGAATAGTAGAATGGAAATGTGATGAGCTTAGGGAACTGGACAGGAAAACCCGAAAACTCCTTGCAATGCACAAAGCTTTTCACCCTAAAAGTGATATAGACAGATTATACCTAGATAGGAATGCCGGTGGAAGAGGACTTATGAATTGCGAAGATACAGTTAGTAGTGAAGAGAATAATCTTGGATGGTACCTAAAAAATTCTAATGATCCATTACTGCAAGCAGTGAAACATGTTGGTATAATTGAATACCAATCAACGGTTAAAAAAGGAAGATTTTAAAAAGAGAAATAAGGAGAAAAGAAAGCAAAAATGGCTGAGAAAGCGAATGTATGGGCAAATTATCAGGAATAAAAGTGAAAATACTGACGAGGAGAAATCGTGGATCTGGATAACACAATCAGATTTGAAAGTGACCACTGAAGCTTTAATATTTGCTGCCCAGGAGCAAGCAATACGGACAAATTATGTTAAGTGTAACTTTGACAAAAGCATTGATTCACCCAATTGTAGATTGTGTGGAGAAAGGGGAGAAACAGTAAACCATATCCTGAGCGAGTGTAAAAAGCTTGCTCAGAAAGAGTACAAAAGACGACATGACAAGGTCGCTAAAATTGTCCATTGGAAGCTGTGTGGAAAACTGAATCTTGAAAGAGCCGAGAAATGGTATGAGCATGAACCTCAAACAGTATTAGAGAATGGAAGCTACAAACTATTATGACACATGAACATCCAGTGCGACAATGCCATTGAGGCACGACGACCAGACCTCGTAATT
>RDPX01000067.1:607506-659928 GCA_003991215.1 Morbakka virulenta
ATGGTTAAGACATGTAAACGTGGACCATGTAATCTAGGTGCTTTTCCCTTTACATTACAAACTTTTAAATTGCTTTCTTTTATTTTGCCAAATACTACGAGAATTCCTTCTGAGAGTGCATACTTAACGTTTCTCGCTATCGTTGATTTAAACAAGACTTTCACTGTTGTACACTGTTCATAACAAGTGGCAGCTTTCTAACTAGGACCTGTAAAAATGCTGCTCTTTAAGGTTTCTTTATGCTTTCGCTGAGGTACAAGCTTTTTGCTTGGAAAAAAAGCTCTTTTTTTATTTGCCGGGTCTCTCAGTTCACAAAGTATTATAATGTTGTAAACGTTACCGACGATAAATGCTCACAGAAAACAGAATCCTTGGAAGTACCTTGCTGATAACTTAAAAAAATCCCCCTGCAGTACTGTGTTCCAAAGCGGATGACAAAAATTTGCTTATGAGTCTTTTGAAGAAAGGTTTTGCAATTTCCACCTTAATTTACAGTCACATCGTCTAAAAAATTTACAAAATACATCTTTTTTTCCCTTCAGTAGCGATCAGGAAGACTATCTTGCTTTTAAAAGTTTGTAGTTTACCACTAAAAAGTTACGTAGTGTTATGCTATTTAATAAGAATGTCCTTGGTTTAGATTTTATCTCTGCGGTGACTTATACCTTTGTAGACTAATATGAAAAGGCAACCTAAACAAAATTACAGAATGATGTCCAATATTAAACCAGTTGTATTGGGCCTCAAAATTCATCTCCTCATCATCAATAGGCATCATACATCTTTTCTTTCAAACCCTACTTAAATAAGTAAGTCTCACACCGAACTTGAAATTGCCCGTAATATTATTTAAAACAATGCATCAAACAACCTACGTTCGCCCACCCAGCATTTACTAAAAAGTCCGCTTCATAGTCAAGAAGGAAATGTCTCTTTGTGACTGGCAGCGTGATAATTTTATTGACTCTTTTAAGCGTTCTCTCACGCTTTTTTAATTATATATATATATCTTAGACAACAATAGCTGTTTCTTTGTAATTTACAAGAAAGACAAGTACAATGCTCAATGGGAGACAGATGAGAGAGAGAAATAAATAGATAGATAAATAAATAAATAGATAGATAGGTAGATAGATAAATAAATAGATTGGGAGAGGGAGAGAGAGAGAGGGAGAGAGAGGGAGAGAGATAGGAATAAATAGATAGATAGATATGATACATACATAGATAGATAGATATGATACATAGATAGATAGATAGATAGATAGATAGATATGATACATACATACATAGATAGATAGATATGATACATAGATAGATAGATATATATGATACATTGATAAATAGATAGATAGATAGATAGATAGATAGATAAATAGATAGATAGATGGATAGATAGATAGATAGATAGATAGATAGATAAATAGATGGATGGATAGATAGATAAATAGATAGATTTGGAGAGGGAGAGAGAGAGGGAGAGAGGTAGGAATAAATAGATAGATAGATATGATACATAGATAGATAGATAGATAGATAGATAGATAGATATGATACATACATAGATAGATAGATGGATATGATACATACATAGATAGATAGATAAATTGATACATGGATAAATGAATAAATGGATACATGGATACATGGATACATGGATAAATGGAGAAGTGGGTAATGTCATACAAACTCAAAATGGTCAGTTGCAGCTTTCTGCTTCATTTTTTTACCATCAACAGACAAAACTTTACCTGATAATAGTGAAAACGCAAAGCTGCTAGTTGGAATAAGTTGTTTTGATATTTGTGTAAAATTATGTAATGTAATGTAATGTTTATTTAATGTAATATTATGTAGCCTAATATAGCGCTCTATCTCGGATTTTGAACACCCTTTTAGAAGCTTCCATATCTTCTGAACAAATTTATCTATGTAAGGTATTTATCATAAGGTGAGTTGTGAGCTGTTTTTCAGCTGTGTTTCGAGAGATATTTTTCTCATCTCTAGGCTACTGAAGTAAGAAGGCGTAGCTGTTCTGATACTTTGCCAGCACAAACATGGAGTTCTTAAGGTCATTGGGTTGGTTTTTGGACTACAGGGTGGGTACACAAAGTATCCCTGCTTTTCTGTGTTTGTGGGTCAGTCTGGCTGATGATCAACAAGTATCAGATAAGCCTGAGCGGCAAGACGATCGTTGAAATCAGGTTCACCTTCTTGTCAAACCAAACAAGATACTACTTCCACCCTTGTATATCACACTGTGACTAATGAAGAACTTTGTAAGTGCAATAGACAGGAAACGCAGAGGGTTTAGTTTCCTTCAGCAGACATTTACTCGGATAAGCTCGGAAAAGCGTAAGGCTGGCACTCTTAATGGGCCTCAGATGCGGGAACTCATGAGGGACACAAAGTTCTGTGTTGCGCTGAGTGCAGCTGAGCTGTCTGCTGCACTGCCGTTTAAATCAGCAATTAAAGCCTTTATTGGAAACAAACGGGGTAAAGAATACCAAAAGGAAGTCGACGAACCCCAGAAGAACTTTTAAAAAATAGGAGTTTGCATGTCATTCAAAATTCACTTTCTACGGTCTCAATTAGACTATTTCCCAGAACTGTGGAGACTTATATGAATAACAGGGAGAGCCTTTCCACCAGGACATTCGTACCATGGACGAATGCTGTCAAGGCTGGTGGGATGTGAAGTTTCTTGTGGACTACAATTGTTGTTTGAAACGAAACGTGGTGGCAACCCAGCATAGGAGGAAGTCACTAAGAAGGCTTTCATCCATGATTAGCTTTTGTGTAATGAATAATTTTACTTTCTGAAGTTTGTTAGATAAAATGAATGCTTTTTTGAAGCACTAAATTCAAAAGTAAAAGGTAAAAAATTCTTTTACAACCTCTTATCTCAAAAACTTGACCTAGTTGGACAAAATGGGTAAGATTTGGAAATGTGGCATAGCAAACTACCCAAGAATCAGCTATCACACTATTGACTTTTAAAACCTCGCAGGCCAGTGTATTCATATATCTATACGTCTATATATTCATATGGATATACATGATAAACATCGCAATTAGTATCACATTCATTTTTGATTAAAAGCATTTTATGGCTGGCTGTCCAAGACAATTGAAAATCATATTTAGAGAGAAAATCTAACATATACTAAATTACAATATATGAAATAAATATCAGAGTAATAAATCAGAGCAAAATTATATATATATATATATTAACTAAATATATAAATTAACAGGATATTAATAATGGGCACAGTCATTAATGAATACTGTAATTAACAGATAAAACAGACACAGAAAGAGAGGCCATTAGAAAGAGACTTTTTTTCTCTTCCATTTTTCACCAATACAATATGTATATCGTGAAAATATAGAAAGTTAATAACATGTAAACTGTCAAGTGTTACCATTAAGTGGAAACAGTTGTATTATGACATTTTCAGGGTCATATAGTATAGTGGTGAGTATCCCCTCCTATCACGTGGGGGACCAGGGTTCCATTCAACGCCGGGGAGGACTTTCTGTTTTGTTATTTTAATCTTCTTTTCTTTTGCCAATGTATTCCCATAGCATTTCTTTATTTGAAGTTCTAACATTATCTTTCATAAGATTACCAAAGTTTGTATTATCTATTTTTTCTATACCACACCCCAAGTGTCAAAGTAGTTGCAGCTCTTTGAGCTGAAATGATCCACCATCACAATTCTAATAAAGCAATAGCTTAGAATTATCTTGATAGGGCGTTTTTAGCCAACTAGATTGTACTTTTTTACCCGAGCAACGCCGGGTACTTCTGATAGCATATGAAACATAAATTCACACCTATAAAAATATTTAGATCTGGCAATATAAGTGTTTACTGATCTCTGATTTTGTATCAACCCTAGGACCTAATGACTGTACTTTTGAAGTTAAAAATTGCTTTTGGAAATCAAATTCTCGGAGGTGGATTCGCCATCAGTTCGAAACATCAAGCATAGATACTGGTCCCACAGGAGATCATACTGCATTTGGAGGTGAGATCATTTTTCTCTCTTCTACATTTAATGTAAAGCTGTTCTCATAGAAAATATAGGTTAAGTATTTCTTTACCATTACATATGGTTATCAGTGGATTCTTAACTCAACAATTGCTCATTAGAACCCTGAAGATATTAAAAATAAAATGTATAGAATATATATATATATATATATATATATAATTCTAATATATTAATACAGAAAGAATGTGTAAATAACCTTTTTAAAAAATTCGCTATGAATAATGCGACTAGAGATTTCCTATGTTTGTCTAAACGAGCAAACCAAATGCTTGAAACAAAAAAAATTTCTAAGAGTTTTTCAAAGGCAAAACTTAAAAGAATGTACTTATTTGACTTAAGTCATTTGAAGTAGAGGTATATCATCTAGTCAAAGACGAAATGATGTTTTAAAACAGTCTGGCTAATTCTTTTTGACTTTCAAGTCATCTTTTTGATTCCATGGGTCCCAAAGGTGCACTTTTTAGGCATTTTACTCCAGCAGTCCAAGTCCAACATATTGCATGCACAGGGTGGCAGCCGTTGAATTGCACTTATTTTACTAGTATAGAATGGGCTTATGCCCGTTTCTCAGTCCCACAGCACAAACGGGCTGAATGTGCCCGTCAGTGCCACCACTACCAAATGTGAGGATTTAAAGATTTATGGCGAATGGCGTGAACACTATGTTCATGAATACCGCTTGGCAAACGGCGCCATACCATTGCCCCGGCTGTACCTAAATCTAAGTAGGGTTTCTGACGGGATGCCTAGAGTGCTTGTGAGTGATGCGTCAGCGGGATCACTTGATCCTTAAACTGCTGATAAACAGCACAAGCACTCCTGTCTTTCTTGTCAGAGCACTTTTTCCTCAGAGTCTTGTGTTACAGCCGGTCCTCCACTGCCTTCTGGATTAGCTTCTTGTGAGAAGTCAAGGCTAAGGGTGAAAGCCCCAACAGAAAATCAATCTGCTGCCTTGCAGATTCAACACCTTTTTAGATTAAGGCTAGGCCTACTGCCTATAACTGTGGTTGGCGTCAGGAAGGGCATCCGGCCACAAAAACCTTGCCAAACTAAAACCATGCGGATCAAAAATATTTAATCCATACCGGATCAGTCGGGGCCCGGGTTAACAATGACCGCCAACACCACTAACCGGCAGGGTGGTGTTGGAAACTATGCTACTGCTGAACGATAAAGGAGGAGAAGAGGAGGCAGGAAAAGAATAGCAAGGCGGGAGAAAAAGAAAGCAAAGCAGAGATCATTGAGAATTGGCAGATTGAATGTTGGGACAATGACGGAAAAAAGGAAGGGAGATCGCAGATTTGATGGAAAGAAGGAGTATCGACATCATGTGCATACAGGAAACTAAATGGAAAGGAAGCAAAGCAAGACACCTTGGTGATAGGTACAAACTGTTCTATTATGGAGAAGACAGCAGAAAGAACGGTGTGGGCATAGCTGTAAAAGACACCTATGTAGAAAGTGTGTTGCAGGTAGAAAGAGTTTCTGACAGGCTGATAAGCATGAAACTGGAAGTAGAAGGCCAAATGGTAAATGTTGTTAGTGCATATGGACCACAAGCTGGGTGTCCACAGGAAGATAAAGAAAAGTTTTGGAGGGACATGGATGCCACCATCATGAGAATACCTAGAGGAGAGAGATGTGTCATCGGAGGAGATCTAAATGGACATGTTGGAGAAGGGAACAGGGGTGATGAAGATGTGATGGGACGGTTTGGGCATGGCAGGAGAAATGAGGAAGGACAGGAGATTGTTGATTTTGCAAAGAGAGCGGAGATGGCAGTGTTAAACACTTATTTCAAGAAAAGAGAAGAGCAGAGGGTGACTTATAAAAGTGGAGGGAGGAGCACGCAACTTGATTACTTGGTTTGCAGAAGAAGACATCTGAAGGAAGTGAGTGATTGCTACGTCCTGGGGGGAGAGTGTGTGGCCACACAGCACAAGGTAGTAGTATGCAAGCAAAGTATGACAATCAAAAAGAGGCCCAGAAGGGCAGCAGAGCCAAGGGTGAAATGGTGGAGGCTCAACGATCCAGAGTGCAGGAGAATCTTCAGTGACGAGATACTAGAGGTGCTCAGCACAGAAACAGATGTGCTTGAAAACTGGTCACACATTACGGAGAAAATACGAATAACCGCTAGGAGAGTCTTAGGAGTGACAAAAGGGGGCCAGAAGAAGGACAAAGAAACATGGTGGTGGAACGACGCAGTGCAGGAAAGCATCAAAAGAAAGAAAGAAGCAAAGAAAAGGTACGACCATTCAAACAATGAGAATGATAAAAGGGAGTACATTGATAAGCGAAAGGATGCCAAACGAGAAGTTGCTAAGGCAAAGGAAGAAGCATACAGTGATCTTTACCACAAGCTAAACACAAAGGAAGGTGAGAAGGATTTGTACAGGATAGCGAAGCAAAAAGACAAAGCATCAAAAGACATTCAGCATGTTAGGGTTATCAAAGATGAAGATGGAAGGCTACTTACAAGGGAAGCGGAAGTACTACAAAGGTGGAAAAGCTATTTTGAAAGTCTCATGAACACGGAAAATCCCAGAGAGCCAAGGGGTGAGGCAGCAGAGAGGATGGATCGTGAGTTCGAGCAGATAGAAATAAGTGAAGTCAAAAAGGCATTGAAAAGAATGAAAAATGGAAAAGCAGTAGGCCCTGACAATATCCCCATTGAAGCCTGGAAGTGCCTAGGTCGACAGGGTCTAGAAGTACTTACGAAGCTTTTTAACCAAATCCTTGTATGCGAGAAAATGCCAGATGAATGGAGAAGAAGTGTGCTGATTCCGGTGTACAAGAACAAGGGCGACGCACAAGAGTGTGGAAATTACAGAGGCATCAAGCTGATGTGTCATGCAATGAAGCTGTGGGAGAGATTACTGGATGCAAGGCTGCGACAAGAGGTCAGAATCTGTGCACAACAGTACGGCTTCATGCCAGGGAAAAGCACGACAGATGCACTATTTGCTCTGCGCATGCTCATGGAGAAGTATAGGGAAGGACAAAGGGAGATACATTGTGTGTTTGTCGACCTGGAGAAGGCTTATGATAGGGTACCAAGAGAAGAACTATGGTATTGCATGAGGACGTCGGGAGTAACAGAAAAGTATGTTAAGTTAGTGCAAGACATGTATAAAGATAGCATGACAGCCGTGCGAAGTGCAACCGGATTGACTGACTGGTTCGAGGTTAAAGTTGGACTACACCAGGGATCAGCCCTAAGTCCTTTCTTATTTGCCATAGTCATGGATAGGTTGACAGAAGAAGTAAGGAAAGAGGAGCCCTGGAGCATGTTATTTGCAGACGACATTGTGCTGTGCAGTGAGACCAGAGACGAGGTAGAGGAACAACTAGAAGAGTGGCGAGACGCCTTGGAGAAAAGAGGGATGAAAATAAGCAGAGCGAAAACAGAGTATTTGGTCTTAAACGGAAGAGATCAGGATGAAATAAGGATGCAAGGAGCAGAAGTAAAGAAGGTGGATGACTTTAAGTACTTGGGGTCCACTGTACAGAGCGATGGAGACTGCAACAGGGAGGTGAAAAAGCGTGTACAAGCAGGATGGAACGGATGGAGGAAGGTCACAGGAGTATTGTGTGACAGAAAGATTTCACCGGAAGTAAAGGGGAAAGTTTACAAGACAGTTGTAAGACCAGCATTACTCTTTGGGCTAGAGACAGTGGCAACATCCAAAAAACAGGAAGCCGAGCTAGAAGTCGCAGAGCTACGTATGTTACGGTGGTCACTTGGCGTCACCCGGTTGGACAGAATCCGGAACGAGCACGTAAGAGGTACAACCCATGTGAGAAGACTGAGCGACAAGCAAAGAGAAGCAAGACTCAGATGGTTCGGACATGTTAATAGGAGGGAAGAAGATTACATTGGAAGGAGAGTTTTGGAAATGGAAGGGCCTGGGAGAAGAAAGCGTGGGAGACCAAAAAGAAGAGATATATGGATGTGTTGACAGAGGACATGAGAGCAGCTGGAGTGCGGAGAGAAGATGCGACGAACCGTGAAAAATGGAAGAAACTGATCCGCTGTGGCGACCCCTAAAGGGAGCAGCCGAAAGATAAAGAAGAAGACTCCAGCAGTAAGTAACATCAAGGTTGAATGATCTTTCTGACTTCAACAAATGGTTTGTTTTGCTTAGATTTTAAAGCCTTTACTGCTCGTGGAATCAAACCTGGAGCCTTCTGGTTACAGTGCGCTGAGCACTAATCTCTGTCTCCTACAATTAAACTACCAGATATTGATAAGTAGTTTCCATTGTATTGCACCTTGAATCTTTTCCTACCTCAGTTTGAAAACGTTTTGATACATACTATGCACTATAGATATCTTATATTAGATTGGACACTAACTTCTATTACTTTAATGATACTTGCATTTTCGTGGCGCATCAGGGTACTCAAAATGCTAGTCCCCGGAGAAATCGATGTGCGTGCTTGCATTACAAAACACTTACTTTATATGCAGTTATACACTAACTAAATATTTCTGACATTTAATAATACCTGGCACTCAAAATTAAATGATACATTTAGCTTTAAACTGATACCTAGGTAATTGCGCCTACACAGTGGTGTCAGCCCAGGAAATGGGGAACGGCGCATGTTATAGCGGAAAAAAATTAAGGCTATGTTTACTGACTGATGGGGGCTCATTTTGTTTCTTTTCCAAATACCACGCCAAAATATGCAGTCATTGTTAAGAAACCTGCTTTAAACCAGACACCAACAAACGCAATCCACGAGATGCGAACCCTTAGCCTACTTAACACCTGCCACAAAAATGTCATCTTTGTACCAAACGTGATGCCTATCTGTCAATTGGGAACTAAATGCATAAAGAGAGCTTGGATAAGCAACCAGAGAGATACACACAGAGATATGCTGTTTAATTATTATTATTATATAGATATTAAGATTCTGATGTCTAAAATTTGTTACTTCCAAAAAAATCCACCTGTGTACCAAATTTCATGTCAATCCATCCACTGGGAACTAAATGTATGAAAATAGATCGTGCAGACAAACACAAAGACAGACAGAAAGACACAAACACAACGCTAAATTTTTTTTCAAATGTCAGGGCTGGGGTACATATATATTATACTATATATAATAACTTTTGGGTTCAAAATTAACTGACTAATTTTTAATTCTAGAGGGACATTACATCTATTTTGAAGTATCACAAATAAACAAGGCCTTCTCAGCTGAGCTAGAAAGCAAATTATTTCCCGCTTCTGTGTTATGTATGAGTTACTGGTATCATATGAATGGAATAGATATTGGCAAACTAGAGGTTATTCAGAGATCTAATAAAAGTGATATCCTACTCAAAACAATCCAAGGCTCACAAGGATCAAAATGGAAGAAGGATAAAGTTGAAATAGTCGGCCTTTCCGACTTTAAGGTTAGTTTTAACAAATTAGTTGTGCCCCTGAGGCTTCGGTAAACCTATCTGATACTATGTAGTAGAATATGATGTTCTCTAATGGTATATAATTTTTTTGTTGTCTTTGCTCTGCAATGCCTTCTTTCTTCTACCTCTTGCGACGTCACTTATCAGGTGTCGTCGTAGGAAATTTGTTTTCTGTATCACTTACGTTCCTGTACATATCTGTACCTGGGTCGCTCTTTTCTTCTTGATCTTAGTAGGTTACTTCTCACACACTGCTTTCCCACATAATTTTTAATTCTGCTCTCCACATGTCTGTATAGTCTACGTCGATCCTTTTGCAGTTTCTTGGACGCTTCCTTAACACTTTGTTGGTTGTTTTTGATGACTTCATTTCTGTTCGTATACATTCACGTTATTCGCATCGCCCATCGCAGCATTCACAGTCCCGTTACACCAAACTTCCTTTCTTCGCCTTTAATAAGAGACACTGAGCAGTACCAGTTGTACCATTGTTCCCTTCCCCTTCCTCATGTACCTTTTCCTTGAGCTCCTTCGGTAAAAGCTTACTGTCGTGCCTGTAAGACCTGGCAGCAAGATTTAAACTTACCAAGGAAAAGGCCCTTTCTAAACTCGATTAATATCAAGAAGGTGCGATAAGGAAACATACGTTTCGATGTGATAGCTGCATTCCATAAAAGAACGGGAACTAGATTTACAGGCATTTGAAATGCCACCTGGCGTAAGGTCCCTTCCTACCACAAGGAATACAACACAGACAAAGAACCATCCTTTCTAGAAGCAGACTAACTAATAGATTCAATTAAAGAACTTCAGAGTAACCTGGAGAAAATAACAAACAAAGGATTTACACTGAGAAGTATTTCTCAAAAGAAAAAGCAACTTCACCAGGGCTATCATCAGAATGATCGTCCTTGAATACTGAAGGATGGTAAGGACTCAGTGTTTGATTAAACGACACCAGATGGATTTTTGCGACTTTTAAAGAAAACAGTTGCTTCGATTTCCTTACAGATTGACTTCTTACAGATCAAATTGGGATCAAGAGGAAAGACAACTTTAATGGTATACAGATTAGATGTTATTACATCCAGTGTTACTCATATTTTTTATTATCTAAGAGAAATTATTGAGTGATGCAAAAGACCATTCCACAAATATCATAACGAAGAAGCCTATAAAACAAGCAAGCGTATAATGTCTTATCAATTGCAAATACAGAGCTATAGCACGTACTTTACCAAACATATCAATAAATCTAAAAGTTTCGTGTTTACAGTCAAAAAGTCACAAATGGAATGAATCCCTAAAATTATCACTGAACAAGGATTAAGCCTTATACTGAAGAAAATTAGTTGAGTTTTTTCTATATTGAAAGAAACCAGAAACTTTTATTTGTTTTCTGATAGTCTAGAACTCAGATTTTAAATCTGTTGCAAGTTTGATCAGATTGATAACTGTCAAGAACAGAAACCAAAATTTAGGAAATTACAGTGACAGAGTCCAAAGTCTGATCAGTTTTCAGAGGCAATTCTTACAAAGGAATACCAATGTCATCCAGAAAGAAATTGGTAAAAGAAATCTAGCAATAGGATCATCCTTTTATTTAGAGGGCAGAGAAAATTGAAAATCATAAAAGAATGGAGGCACAAGTGACTTGGCAGAATTCAAAACACTATTGTAAATCCTACAGAAATTTCGTTTTCCAAGTCCTTGAGTAGAAATACTTCTCAAACTCACTGACCACAGCGAGACTTAGATACGAAATCACCCTTTTACAAGGATTTTTAGCTCTTCTGAAAGTGACTAGAGATTCAGCAGTTCCATCAAGTTGAAATTGAACATAGGAATGATTGCGATGAGTCTTGGCAGAAGGGCAATAAACATTGAACCATGGAGGAGTATGAGGTTTATCTTTGTAGCTCTGATTAGATACAAATATTTCAATATCAACTTTCATCCATTCTGAGAATTCAGTTGCAGCTTCTAAAGCGGATTTGCTAAAGTCTTAATCCATGGAATATCACCAAGAAACTGACAAAATTGATCCCAGTCAGCTGGACAAATTTCAAAGTCGTACGATGATACGGCTTGTCAACAAGATTTGAAACAGTTACCTTTAGAAGATCAAAAAGGACCATTTTTTTCCATGCTTGCGCACCTCTTTGCTGAAATGGTTGGTATGGCTATGTAACTATCTCATGTTCTGATGTTTCATGTTCTTCTGTTTGCTTTTGTTCTCTGTTTCAGGTTTCATATTTGTTTATGTCCTCACTTTTCACGTTCTCCTGTTTTGCAAATTCTGATGTTTCCTGTTCTTATGTTTGTTTTTGTTCAGTTTAATGTCCTCTTATTTGTTTATCTTCAAATAACTCCATTGTTACTAAAAATCCTCTGTTGCAGAATACTATTTTTTTCATCTTATTGCATAAAATCTTGCCGGCTTTCTAATTGCTCTAGAACTTTCTCTGTAAGGATGGACTTTATTTTAGTCAAATCTGTTAACCATTTGTAAATAGGCAGATATAGAAATATTTATATTATCAATACATAATGTTCTCTTCTTTATCCCCCATTCATATATATACTAAATATTTCAAAAGTAAAATGTATGATACATACTTGAATTCATCATGTTATGTACATTATATTAGTTTTCTTAAATTAGTATATTAGATGAGTTTATTAGCTAAATTTTGGAACTTTTTGGCTTATGAGCACTTTTCTCCGATACATGACTTGTTTTTATTGAATATTTTGAAGTTTAACTCTTACCACTTAACCTAGACTTCCTTCCTTTATTTTATAGACCCTTTTTAACAGTTTGCTGCACAACGTAGTTTTATCTCTTGCATTGTTCTTGACCATTACAAAAAAAGTATATTGTTGTCTGCATCATTAATTTATCAGTGTTATGTTTTTGATTGTATTATGACCATAGCATTAAGAAGCAGTTTTGCAATCCTTTCACTATAATTGAATTTCTTGTAGATAACCAGAACAGAAGTGAACGTGAATATAAAGTTATCTATGTTGAAAGGTCAATGTTTAAAGGTTAATGTTTAAAGGTTAATGTTTAAAGGTCAATGCTTAAAGATCAATGTTTAAAGGTCAATCTTATCAAAGTTTGATAGTCAGGTTTTTTGTATTTTGTTTTGTGATACAGATCATCTTCCGTGGCCATTGGGGAAGTGGCTATAAAGGAGACATAGCACTGGATGATATTTTCTTTAAAAATGGACTTTGCAATTCTTCAGGTAAGATGGTTTATCGTTGCCTTTGAAATAGTGAAATTATAATACCAGGTTTATAGGGTAATAAAGAAAACACGATAGTATATAAATATTTATGCATATGATGTTCTTTATAATCCAGAGTTGTTAATGTCAAAATAGTGTACTTACCAGTTTTATACCAACACTAAGCCACACCCTTTTACAGCACTGAATTTCATGTTCTTATAACATCCAATCTGCCTGATAAATGTTACTTGAAACTCGTTACAAAGATAACGTTTTTTGTTTTTATAACACTTGTGTGTATGTGTGTATGGTTTTGTCTTATTTAATATATATATATATATATATATATATATATACGCCACCTTTTCTAGGTATTTACTTAACGGCTTGTGTTTGGTAAAATAAATCCTTTTTTTGCACTACCAATCTCTGTATTAGGTAGTATTATTATTGTGCCTTGAGCATTTTCAGTTAAAACTGTTTTATTTCTATTTCCTAACTTTAATTTTTTTTATACAGTTGTGANTTATCGTTGCCTTTGAAATAGTGAAATTATAATACCAGGTTTATAGGGTAATAAAGAAAACACGATAGTATATAAATATTTATGCATATGATGTTCTTTATAATCCAGAGTTGTTAATGTCAAAATAGTGTACTTACCAGTTTTATACCAACACTAAGCCACACCCTTTTACAGCACTGAATTTCATGTTCTTATAACATCCAATCTGCCTGATAAATGTTACTTGAAACTCGTTACAAAGATAACGTTTTTTGTTTTTATAACACTTGTGTGTATGTGTGTATGGTTTTGTCTTATTTAATATATATATATATATATATATATATATATACGCCACCTTTTCTAGGTATTTACTTAACGGCTTGTGTTTGGTAAAATAAATCCTTTTTTTGCACTACCAATCTCTGTATTAGGTAGTATTATTATTGTGCCTTGAGCATTTTCAGTTAAAACTGTTTTATTTCTATTTCCTAACTTTAATTTTTTTTATACAGTTGTGACAAAACAGCCATCAACACGTCCTCAAACTACACAGCAGCCCACAAAGGCTCCGAAATCTGTCGCAGGTAACGAACAAATCGAATCTACTTCATTTTTGCAATTATCTTTTGCTTCACCTTGGTCCACTCTTACTCCTAATCAACTCTATACATCTTTTTTAGCCTTCCTGCTCCTAAAATTGTCTGTATATCATAGGCAATTGGTATTTTTTTTTTTCACTCTCCAAATGAGCTAAAATTGAAAAATTGATGTCTGCAATAAACAAGTATTTTAAAAGAAAATCAAACAATGGTGTTATTCACAGCAGTGGAGAGGGCCTCAGAACTACAAGTTTTTGACAAGTGAAAAAAATCCGAACACGAGAGTTTTTTCTTAGTTCTTTTTCTTTCAAAGAGCTCTCGTATGCTTATATGTGTGAAGCAATATACGCCGCTGCTAGTTTGATAAAACGCAAAATTTAGCCTACGTTATTCTGATTTTATCAAAGAACAGCCCACCCCTTACCCTCCAAAAATTGAAAGATGATTATACTCCTGCTATCCATTATATAAAATTACCTTTAAATTTATGTATCCATCTTCTAGGATAAAGCTTCAAGTAAATGTCTTGAGATGACAATATTAGATTTCTCTTGAGGTAAACAGATTTCAAAAGTAATTAATGAAAGCTCAAACCATTGGTTGAAATCGAAGCACAGTGGGCACCAAGTAAAAAAGTGTACGTTTATGTGTGTGTGTTTGTATATGTGATCAAGTATCCAATAATCTAATTACATCGTTGAAAAAACATACTTTACACCATTCTAGCGTTTTTAGTCCATCAATTGTTAGTACATGTGAAAAACTTAAAATCTGTGTACTTTGCAGCTCTGCGCTGAACAAAGACTACGTTATTTTTCGATTTTATTGCTAAACAACGACCTCAAAAGGAGGCCCATGAGTACAATTTTTAAGTCAGAAATCAGAAATTGCTAAAATATAAATATGTTTGAATACTTCCTCAAAGTTAGAGACCTGAAATTCAAAAATGACTGTATAAAAAGATGTTTAGTGACCTTAAAGATAAAGGAGAGGGTAACCAAATAAGGCTTTGAGAGAGAGAGAGAGAGAGAGAGAGAGAGAGAGCATGTATGTAAGTATGTGCGTGTTAGTATGAATTCAGTGGCTAAATAGTCACAGCATTTGATTTGTAAATGATTAAAGGAGTGATATACTAAGAGACCAACCTAGAAAAACACAAAAACTATTTTTATTTTAGATTTTATTTTTATTTTAGAGTTTAAATGACTAGGTATGTGCTAATATATGAGTAGATATGATAATAAGTTTCAGGTTAGATGCACCAATGTGCGTGACAGTTTAACAACTCATTACGTAACAGACAGTGTAAAAAAGTCGATAGTGAGATAGATATCTGTAGTTTTGTCTTTTCTATTCTGTCCATACTCTATTGTTCAACTTGAACAAATAGGGGTATTTCTTTGTAAGTGCATGTGTGCCATTTTGTAATCTACTATGAAGGTTTGGGAGAGAATGATAAATCAGAGAGTCCGCGAAGAGATCGAAGTTAGCCCCGAATGACAGCAGACAAGTATCGGGAAGGGCAACAAGAGCTTCATTGTGTATTTATCGACCTCGAAAAGGCATATGACAGGGTACCGAGAAAGGAAATCTGGTATCACATGAGAAGGAAAGGAGTCTCGGAAAAGTATGTGCGCTGTGTTCAAGAAATGTATCGTGAGTGCAGAACTGAGGTCAGATGTGCTGCAGGAAGGACAGAAGCATTCAGTGTAAAGGTAGGATTGCATCAGGGGTCAGCTCTGAGTCTACTACTTTTTGCTGTAGTGATGGATGTGTTGACAGATGATGTAAGGAAGGAGGCGCCGTAGAATATGACGTTTGCAGATGATATCGTGCTCATGAACACAGGGGAAAGACAGGCCGAAGAAGAGCTAGAAGGATGGCGGAATGCACTTGAGAAACGTGGACTTAAGGTCGCCGATCAAAGACGGAGCACCTCTGCATAAACAAGAACCACCAATCAAAATCGGCCATGATGATCTTCAAGAGGTAGATAATTTTAAGAACCTCGGGTCCACCATTGAGCAAAGTGGTGATTGTATTAAAAAAGTGAAGAAAAGAATCCAGGCAGAGTGTATTGGCGGAGCTCGACTGAAATTTTGTGTGACAAGAGAGTACCGGTTAAAGTCAGAGGAAAATTATACAAAACAGTGGTAATATCTGCCATGCTGTACGGACTGGACACAGCTCCACTAATCAAGAGTCTTGAAAAGAAGATTCAAACAGCAGAAATGCGTATGCTGAGGTGGTCGCTTGGAGTCACAAGAAAGGCCATGATCAGAAATGAAAGGATCAGAGGTACCATCGGGGTATGTGACATCGCAGTAAAGTTGAGATAAGCCTAAAGTGGTATGAACATGTGCAAAGGAGAGAAGGGGATCATATAGCTAAACTGGTATTGACCAGGGAGTTAACTGGCAGGAGAAATCAGGGAAGGCCAAGGAGAAGATGGAGAGACTGTGTGGGAGATGAAAATGAGGGAATCTGGGTTGAACGAGCAAGATACACATGACCTATGTAAGTGGAAAAAGTCAATTCGCTGGGGCGATCCCTGAAAAGGGAAATGCCGAAAGAAGAAGAAGAAGCAAATTGCCGTGCAACTTTCAACTATAAAAGTGGTAATGCTCTACTTAACAAGCAATTAATTTTTCAACCCTATTAGTTTCAAGCTTAATTTGAAATTCAACAACATTTTAACACAAAGATGAATTTGAGTACCAACTCGTACATGAAATTTGTTTTAACTTTCAGTAGAAAATAATTCAATGAACATTGTCAAAAAATTGTTTAAAACCTGGAATTTTTCCCAATGAAGAAGAAAACCATGATTATTTTGTTTCGAGAGCATCAGTTTTTACTGAGAACCCTCCAGGTTTAAATATTTGCTTTGCTTTGCTTTTATTTCACGTTAATACCATCACGACTCCTAATTTGACCACCAAAACAGTAGCACCACTATCACTACAATGAATACAACCACATTACCACCAGGATAACTTTAAATAAACTAATACCTAAATATTGATCCTCTGAGCTTGTATTATAACCATAATATATCAAACCTAAAGGAAAAACATGAAACTTATCCAAATATATACTTATACAACAGCACGTCATTGTCTTCCTATAAATGGGATCTTAAAGATACGGACAATATTGTCCCAACACTGAACTGGTCCATGCTAAGCAAGCCGCTGTTTGTATGTTTAAAAAATAGTTTGAAATTTTGAACGATTCTGATAAGAACTAGCTATTAAACAAAAGAAGAGAGCTGATCACGAAATGTTGACCCAAAAGCACATTACTATTATTATTATTTTCCTTCCGTCTTCTTCCAACGTCAAGTTGGGTCGGCTGCTCATTATTTCTTCTTCCACACACTCTTATTGCTTGCATCGTCCTCCTCAGCGCCAACTGTTTTCATATCAATCTGCACTCCACCAAAAACACATTATTCCCGGTCAATTACAAATTCAAAAAATAACCCCTCCTGAACTTTACATAATTGTTTCTTATTAGTTTTTTCAATAGTCTTTTTTTTTGTCCTGCTCCCAAGTGATATATCTACGAAAATATTTGTGTTTTTGTAATATTTTTCTTTCACATAAAAAATTAGTGTCGAGGCGAAACTTCTATGTACAAGTTTTGTATTTTTTCTTAGATTTTCCAATATTCTTTCTGGTTTACTCTCGAGCACAATTAATTGTAACAAAATATCATATTATTTATATGCTATAACATATCACCATAAATTGTACCGGACTGACAAACAACAACAATTATTAATACATCACCATGAATTATAGTGGATGAGTAAATAGGAATTTTTATTCTGGCGCCTTCTTCTAGCCAAGTGTCTAGATAAAAGCGTTAAAATCATATGACATTGATTTTAACTGGAATATTCAAATATCGACATATTCACATAGTAAATACCTTTTGCACTGGTCTTGTGTATCGTTATACAACGGTGAAATTCATGTTAAGTTTGCTTTCTTTTAGATTTTGATGCCTGTCCATTTAGCAATTCAATGTGTGGATTCACTGTACAACTTGGATCCGGGATTTTAACGAAATCCTCTTCTATTCAGCCAGACCATACTAATGAAAAAGGTAACCAATGTCAGTAATTGAAATCTGTATTATTTTTTTTGAAACTAGAAATGCAGGTGTATCGATTATAAGTTTTTTACCACAACGACAGTTTTATTTCTAGACAAACGGAAAATATATTTATTTGTACTAGAATTAATGGAGGTGGTAGTAAACTTAGATTTTATTAATATACGTCAGCAAGAATTAATATTGAATTGATAAGGAATTGGGAAGAATTAATATTAAATTGATAAGAAATTGGTAAGAATTAATATTGAATTGACAAGGAATTGGTAAGAATTAATATTGAGTTGATAGGGAATTGGTAAGAATTAGTATTTAATTGATAGGGAATTGGTAAGAATTAATATTTAATTGATTAGGAATTGGTAAGAATTAATATTGACTTGATAGGGAATAGGTAGGAATTGATATTGAATTGATAAGGAATTTGGGAAGAATAAATATTGAATTGATGAGGAATTGGTACGAATTAATATTGAATTCTTAAAAAATTGCTAAGAATTAATATTGAATTCTTAAGAAATTGCTAAGAATTCTTAAGGAATTGCTAAGAATTAATATTGAATTGATAAGAATAAATATTGAATTGATAAGGAATTGGTAAGGATTAATATGGAATTAGTAAGGAATTGGGAAGAAAGAAGTGAGGAGATTCTTGTTGTTGTGGTGGTGAATTTGAAAGAAGTGGAGTCTTAGTCCAGAACAAGTGAAAATCTACCAAGAATCTACCACCGCTTGCTATGCCTTTTATTACTCCATTGAGTAATTTGATATTTGGTTTGTTATGTTAAAGGACCTCTATGTAATGACAAAAATAATTTTCTTGTGTCATGAGGTAGCAGAAAAGAGAGAATATCATAGACATGTCCTTCAACAGAGGCAAGGTTTCAAAAACCTTTCTCAAATTAATTTTATTATGGTAAGTTAGTAAAATAGTGAGCTGTGGAATATAATTGAGTACACCGAATTGATATTGCACATTATCTTAAGAGACAAATAAAACTATTAGAGGTGATCTACTTTACTACAGCAATCAGGCAAATAATGGTATCCTTGTGATGATGTCATTGGTTCAAGTCCATCAAAGATATTTGCAACTTTTATTGAAAAATCACTAAAACTAATTAAAAAATTCATAAATCACAGTTATCTTCAAAATAGTTTCAATCAAAATTGCCCTTAGAAGAAGATGTGAAAATCAAAAAGGCGTTACTTCAACATGACAAATATCCAACACAAAAGAAAACTACAAGACAAACACCCACCCATCCACACTACCACCTTCCTTGATTACATCCTTCCCAAACAGGGGCCCTAGAGTCCTTGTTTCAAAGAAAACGTTAACAGAGCATTTTTAGCAATCAATTATTTATTACAACTATTAATTTTTTCTTAATTCTGGTTTCTATCCTAGTTATTTTTTTTTTAATTTCTGTGTTTACACTTCTTTACTGACTTTTAGGTAGTTTCTTGGCTCTAGGATCTATGTCTAGATTAGTTAACAGACCATTGGTGTTTGATGGCCAGGAACGGTGCCTGGAATTTTTCACTGTCCAACAAAGAAATGCTCATTTCAGAATATCTGTTGTATCAGATGCTGGATATCGTTGTCTTGACAATATAATTTTTAGAAACAATAGTAATGGCTGGCAGCAAGTACGAGCTTCTTTGTCAGTTCCTGCTGGAAAGACGGCTACGGTTTGTATTTGATTTTTTTAGCAATTTTTCATAGCAGTAATTACAAGCAGAAGAAAAAGTGATATAAAATATATGTGTAACTAATGTTTATTGCAATCAAAACCATCCTTACTTTTGAAATTTGACTGGTATTCTTGTCAAACAAGCTTCCCAAACTCTCACCTTGGTCCACGTGTTTCCCATTAGTAAAAATTTTGACATGAATTAAGCAATTTCAATACTGATATTGAACTGAGGAGCCCTGGCTAATGGTTGATGCAGTTGCACCGTAACTAAAATGTACCGGGTTCAATTACCGTAGCGGGCAAAAAGAATTTGGAACTTTACAAAAAAAAGCCATTGGTTGGCATCGGGAAGGGCATACGGCCAAGAAATTCCTCACTGCCAAAACAAAGCCTCTCCGAAGGGCACAGTCTGAGCCTCGAATTAGTGGGGGGAAATGACGTTAAAGCAGGAAAAAATATTTATATTCAACTCTGAACCACAGATATTTAACTTCATAGGTGTAGAAAAATATGTTAGAGGAATTATTTATGAAATCCTTTTTTAACACGTTTTTTCAGTAGAATGTTTGTTGAACATAGAAATATGAGGAGTGGTCACCAAATTCAGCAACTGTACAATTGCAAAAAAATTTTGATTGGGGATTTTGGTCAAGCTTATGTCATCAAGAAACATACTTGATAAGCACCCAGTTAATTTTTAAAGACTTTCTTAAAAATGACACCTTTTATATATGTTGAGTGTAATAACAACCCATTGTTACGTTATATATGGTTTTTATTTGTTTCCTTGAAGTGAGTGACAATTAATGATCGCTAATATTTATGATACTTACAATTTTCATCGCAGATAATGCTGGAAACATCTGGAAAAATATTGATTGATGATTTTTCTCTTACTCTGGGTGGATGCCAAAAGCAAAAAGGCTTACTTTCCCCAGGTGAGTATGCAGGAACACGATATTGACAAAGGTATGTTATTTGATAAAACTTGGTACATAGTCGTCCACAATTATGATTTTGAGTGGAAGAGGTAACCTGTTGGAACGCATTTTGACGGAGACTTTCTTGAAGTCAATGTTCATTTTTTGTTGTGTGAATTTTTTTTAATTCAAAAAATCTACGAAAAACGAAAAAGACAATATGTTGGTAAAGGAAGGACAATAACAAAGTTTCCGGAAATTTCCAATTAATGGTAACTCTATAAATCCTTAACTACTAGACAAATTAAATTTATGTGCGTTATATTTACACACTTTTTATCAGGCAAGTGTTTCTTTATTTAACCTTAGTATTCTTAACCTTTTGACAAATATCATCCTCCCATATTTTCTGTTCATCTTTCCATGACTATATTTACTTGTAAATAGGTGAATTCTAAATTCTATCCGCGCTCCAAGAGTAATAGTAATAGTAATAGTAATAGTAATAGTAATAGTAATAGTAATAGTAATAGTAATAGTAATAGTAATAGTAATAGTAATAGTAATAGTAATAGTAATAGTAATAGTAATAGTAATAGTAATAGTAATAGTAATAGTAATAGTAATAGTAATAGTAATAGTAATAGTAATAGTAATAGTAATAGTAATAGTAATAGTAATAGTAATAGTAATAGTAATAGTAATAGTAATAGTAATAGTAATAGTAATAGTAATAGTAATAGTAATAGTAATAGTAATAGTAATAGTAATAGTAATAGTAATAGTAATAGTAATAGTAATAGTAATAGTAATAGTAATAGTAATAGTAATAGTAATAGTAATAGTAATAGTAATTCTCGTTATCAAGA
This sequence comes from Morbakka virulenta, assembly GCA_003991215.1. Lineage (NCBI taxonomy): Eukaryota > Metazoa > Cnidaria > Cubozoa > Carybdeida > Carukiidae > Morbakka > Morbakka virulenta. The sequence continues at coordinate 628,953 of RDPX01000067.1, forward strand.
AAAAAAGTGATAATTCACCGTTACTTGCGCATGCTGCTGTTAAAAATTGATGTTTTACTCTATAAAAATAGGTTGTGTGGACTGTAAAGTCCAGGAAAAAGTGACCAGCTTCTTTCGAAATCCAGTGACATTCAGTTTTTATTTATAACTATGCTAATTTTCTACAGAGGATTCCTGTAAACTAAGTTCTTTTTATATTCATGGGTATGCCCTGATTCTCTAGTCATTTAAATTATGAATAGCATTTAATTATTTTCTATTTCTTTTTATATTAGTTATTTCCGAGCAAATAGTTGATCACGTTGGTTCATTTGCAAGTAGATTAAGGTTGTAAATTTTATGATTGATAATTTAGATAAAGTATGCAACATTTGAATATTACTCACAGGCGTTCTTAATTGTGGCTTTGAAAGAAATTTCTGTGCATGGAAACAAGTTGTTGCACTCGATCAGTTTAACTGGACCAGGATGAGAGGAGCAACTACTTCTTCTAAAACTGGCCCTAATCAAAGTGCAACTGGTCCAAATGGTATGTATAGCATTCAACATTACTGTATAATACAGACATTTAGTTTTAGATTAAGGAAATCAAAACTGAAGCATAATTCCAGTTAAACACTCCACTGGTAACAAAAGCATAATTGAAATGAATAGCTGATGTGTTAAAGCGTTTACTAGGCTGCAATGCTACATTATTTGACCCAGGCCAAATGTAGGTGCTTTGGCTGGTTAATCGCTATACAGGGTGTTTACCCGTGTCTCAGTAAACCAGGGTTCCACTGTACTGAGGTGTCCTACATCATCTTCATACATACTCATATTGCGTTAATCGAAGCTGGAGAGTAGGTTACAAGACAAGGATATACAGTGTCCATGTCATATAAACTTAGGATGTTTGCTTATTAACGTAGTACAGTTGTACCTCGATTTTCCGAACACACGATTATTCGTATTCCTCGATTTTTCGAATTTTATCCTTGTTCCCTTGGGTTTGCCTTAAGAAGCTCTTATAAATTACCCCCGGTTTTTCGAACTTCGATTTTTCGAATTCCTCGATTTGTCGAACCATTTTTTCAGTCCCTTCCACTAAATAACTTCGGTTTTTCGAGCTTTTACGAAACTAAACAGACAGTAAGAAAACATGTCTTAATTAAAGTGAGAAATTTTATTGTAAGTTCTGTAAAATTTCTTTTAACTTATCTAAAACTGGTTTACAACCAGCAAAGGTAATTTTAAATGGGACTTGCAATCCCATTCCTTTGCCTTCGTTGATGGCTTTCTCAGTAATTTCCACAGATGCAGTGTTAATTGTATCTGTCCTCAGGAAAAAGAATATAGTTTTCGCAAACTTTACATTTCACAAGTGTCCAACAACTTCATCATTATTGATAACAGCTACTGCATACTGGTCCACAGTATTGTTTGGCTCTATTCTGCATGACAAAACTTCTCCAACAAACGGAATCCATGAATTGTGGAAGACATAATATCCCATCTCAACGGAGCTAACTTCATGTTTCTGGACGATTAAAATGGGAAACTCTCCTTGAAATAACGAAAAATCCATACCAATACCCTCTAAAACGTACTGTTACTAAATCTGCTTTTGCTTCAAATTTTGTGTTGTCGTTTAAATTTTCGAACGCTCAATATTAAATCTGTTTCTGCTTTAATTTTGTGTTGTCATTTCAATTTTTGAACATCTAGGAAAAAAATCGAATGTTCAAAAATTTGAATGTTTCAAATACATTTGAATGTACAATGTATGAATGAATGTAGTGAATGTATTTGCAAAACACATGTCTACATCGCAGCAGAAAAAACGAATATCCATAGAAGACAAGTCCAAGGCGTTGAAAGAAATCGAAAATGGGCACTCCAAATCATTAATTGCTCAAAAGTATGGTGTGCAAAGATACACTATTTCTACATGCCTTTTACCTGAAAATAAGGAGAAGATAATGTCTGCCTTTTCATCTGGCAGGACAAGCTTGAAAAGAAAAATGTAAACTCCGGGAAATATGAGTACTCAGACAAAGCTATTTTCAAATGGTTTATGTCCGCAAGATCGAATAACATACCGGTGAGTGGATTAGTCCTTCAGGAAAAACCAACTGATTTCGCGAAAACGCTTGGTGTAACCGACTTCAAAGCATCGAATGGATGGGTTGACAAGTGGAAAGCGAGAAATAACGCCACGTTTAAAATAGTGTCAAGTGAAGCTAAATCATGCACGCCAGAGATGACTGCGCATTGGAAGGAAACTCATTTACCAACGATCCTGTCAAGGTATGACCTAAAAGAATTATTTAACACTGATGAGTTTGGCCTTTTTTTCCAAGCGTTACCCAGTAAAACTTTGGAGTTAAAAGGTGAAAAATGCACTGGTGGTAAACACAGTAAAGTTAGACTCACCGGAATGACTGCAGCCAGTGCTACTGGTGAAAAACTTCCTTTGCTTGTCATTGGAAAAAGCAGTAGACCAAGTCTTTACCGTGTATCTACAAGGCACAGGCAAAAAGTTGGATGGATTCAGAGATCTTCACAGTTTGGATCAAGTAGCTCAATCGAAAATTTCTGGCTGAGAATCGTAAAGTAGCGTTTATTGTGGATAATTGCCCTGCACACCCAGAAGTGCCGAATTTGATGGCCATACATCTCATCTTTTTACCGCCAAATACGACCTCCATCACAAAGCCAATTGACCAAGGGGTTATACGATCGCTGGAAGCTAAATACCGAACAAAAGTGATCCGTAAGTACATCAACGCAGTCTCTTTTAAAACGAAATGTTAAACATCACCGCTTTGGATGCTATGGTTATGCTCGAGCAGTCATGGTTTGCATTGCCTGACACAGCGATCATTAATTGCTTCAAAAAAGCTGGGATTTCCAAAGAAAGTCAAGTGAATGCAGTTGATGATACTAATGATCCTTTTGCGCAATTAACAGAAAGCCCAGACGAATTAACGGCAATTAATCCGAACCTGGCCCCAAGTAACTTTACTCCCAAAGCCTTTGTTGATATGGAGGAGAATGTGGAAATCTCTACTCAATCACTAACAAGTGATGACAAACTTCTTGAAGAGTTTACCACTGGGAATTGCAACAATGAAGACTCTGGTATGATTGAAGATGATAGCGAAGAAATGGTTTAACCAAGTAAAAAAGCCTTATTTAAAGCAATGGAGTTGGTTGAGAACTATGAGCTGACCTCTTTCAAAATGAGGATATTGCTATTCAGATGAGGAGATACACTGCCAGACTTAATAAATTGGTTACATCAACAATACTTAAGAAACAAAAGGCAATCATAGACTATTTTACCTGTTTATGAGCAACCAAATTCGTCAAACATAGGTTGAAAAACGTGTATTAAGTGTTTTTTTTCTCCATCTACAAACCTGTTTTTCCAAATACTTCGATTTTTCGAACCCTCGATATGCCGAACTATTTTTTCAGTCCCTTGGGAGTTCGAAAAATCGAAGTATAACTATGTAATTTTCCAGTCGAAAGCTTCACAGGTTGAAAGGTTGAGAGATCACAAGGTTCTCTTTTGTCTTCGAGTGTTATAAGGACCAAATTTACTCCAGTGTTTATTGTGCACTTTTTAGCTACCCTAAATATTGATTCAGCTTCCTTATTTGAGTAAGCTCTCGAAATACAGTCCCCCACTAATACATACCAACGTATCAAGAAAAAATTGCCACACCTAATGCATGATAGCTTTGTAAAGTTTGAAGTTTGTATATGACGTTTGAAGTCTTATATTAGTAAAACTTTGTGAAGTAACAATGCATGTTAAGTAAGGAATGAGATATTTGTCATTTTTACATATAAGCAAACTGAAACCTCAAAGAAAAATAAATAACTGAATGTTCTTTGAAGTCACCATTGTATTTGGTTTGAAATTCAATAGAGCTGAATTGTTCCTTTCATTTCATTAGCTGTTGGACACGAATTCTCTTTCTCTCTCTCCCTCTCCTCCCCCCCCCCCTCCCTCCCNCCCCCCCCCGCCCTCTCTCTCTCTCTCTCTCTCTCTCTCTCTCTCTCTCTCTATATATATATATATATATATATAATATATATATATTATATATATAAATATATATATTAGAATTTTTAATGGTTATAGTAATTAGTTATTATTTCAAATATTTTGAATAGTATTAAATATAATTAATGTATTTATTATTATATATGAAATATATTTGATTGTTTTTTAAATCTATACAGCAGATAGACTTATTTAATAAAACAAGGCAATTGTGAAATACCAATTTCAGTATTTTCCGATAGAAATGATGTTAAGATAAGACTATCATTTCTGATAAAAATGATATTATATAAAATATTAACAAATTGACCTACAATTTACAGATCTTGTTTTGTACTTAACTGATTGTAGGTAAAGGTTGGAAAGAGGAAATAAAAAATTAAAATTTGTTGTGTTTTTAACGATAAATCTTGATAAAAACAAAGATCCTGCATCCCAAAGGATCAGCCCCCTACAACTTTGTTGAACAATAACCTTGCACCAGTAATTTTATGCGCTGTTTTTATAAATTTATTTATATACGATTCCTTGGGCTTGTATTTAATTATTCATAATAACATAAGTGTACAGAAATGGGCTGTTACTCTTTTCCTTGTCTTTTCTCTTCTCTTTCCTTGTTTTCTACAGTCCAAAAATATCTACCTTATCATTTAAAGTAGATTGTATTCAGTATTTACTATGTTAGCTCTGTATATGATTTCATAGATTTTCTCTAGTGTAAAACTTCTGTCCTTAATATTGTTGTATTGATTTTTTGAAGGTCAATATTTTGTTGCAGTCATTCGTAAACAGCGACTATCAAGCTAAAGTCCACACACCAATCTGCCTTTTTTTCAACCGAAAGATGGATATAAATCTGTCATCTGCTATTCCTTTATTAGCACACAGTGAGTGCATTTTGTTCTCATTTGGAAGAATATGGTTTTGATTATAAGAAGAAGAGTTATTTAGTCGCTGTTGAGATTACTACGAATTTTCACGTTGCGTTTTTTAAGTGTAAGGAATTAAACAAGAAATTATTTTTGCTTTTTAGATTATTACGCCTACATTGAAACTTCTAATCCACAAAGGCAAGGCGATGCAGCTATTCTCCGTAGTCCATTTATGAGTACCAGTTCTCCATTTTGTTTGCAACTGCAAGCTATGTTTTATAAGGAAGATATTGGCTATTTTGCAATAGTACAAACCTTTGCCGACGGGAATAGTAAAGTACTTTATAGAAATGCAAAGAATATGGATCAGAAATGGCAATTGTTAAAAGTTGATGTGGCTGCAGGGGACATTTATGAGGTGAAACATATTTACTAAATAATATTGCTTTATAAAATTACAACTTTACTAAGGATCTAGTGGTTAAATTAGGGCATGGTCCAAAAGATACATGGGCATTAACTTAGGTCCGGGATCTTATTCTCTTAGTGAACGACCTGAGCAAATAGTGTACATTTTTGTAATTTTTAATAGTATTTTCATAACCTCTTAAACAGGTATTATTAAATGTTTTAGTTTTTTTACCTTGGAAATGAATAACATCAATTTTTACCATTATCTTTTTCTATTTTGTAAAAATAAATTTGATTGGCCATTTAATTTTTACATAATATTAATGCGATGCCAATAAAAAGGCTGAAAAGGAAATTAGAAGAATTACGAAAAATAAAAAGCAACAGTAAACAATAATTCATTTCCTGTTTCAGAGAAAGTCGAAAAAGAGCAGAAAATATGTCTGTTACGATCTGGATATTATACATGTTTTAATCTATTATTCCAACTGTCAAAATTTGCTTATATACTGTACAGTTAGGCCCTGAAATTTCCACCCTCAGGAAGTTCCAAAAAGTTACTTGTCTGACTGGCCAGAAATACAAAATTGTATTATAAAATATCACCCTTCTGAGCAAAATTGTGCTTTAGTAGCAAAACAGTTTATTTAGTGATTTTTGCCAAGCATCCGTAGTGAAAATCATCATTTTTTCAAAATAATTGTTCGTTTTACTGAAGCTTTGTTTCTGTTTTGAACGACGCAATTTTAGTGTGACATAGAAATGTTTTTCTTTCCAAATCCAAATTTTTAAGTTTTTCAAAAGAACTCAACACAACAACCATGTCACAAATCTTTGAAGGTAAGTCTTTCAGCTTTTCTTCATCGATTCCAGCCATGGAATGTTGTCTGTGGTTACAAAGAGCCCTTATACTTGCTTCTCAAATTTTTCAAATAAAAATCTCTTGCTTTCGCTTGGAAACAATCTTCTTAAGACTCTCACATATAGGACTAATATGTAAAATGTATCTTGAAAATTTACTATACGTCTTTTTTTTGACTTAGCAGCAGCCATGAAAAGTAGGCTGGGCTAAAAGTGCATGCACAGGTATCGAAGTGTGTGTGCCTTTCAAGGTAGTCCATCTACATGCATTGTAATAAGGTACAGGAAACCAGTCTGATAAACATATCTTATAGAGCGGCTGTTAAGTCCTTAGGGATCCCAAACCACTACTCAGGAATAATCTGACACCGATCAAATACGGCACGATGATGAAATAGAGTGCCAACTCTTTAAATTATTATAAACATCAAGTCATAATTGGCATATTTATAGCATCTCTGTAGGGTAAAAAAATACTCTAAAATAAAGTTTATAGTTTAATATAATATATTCTTTTATCATTTATATAATATATTCTTTTATCTTTAGATAGATTATTATTACATTTAAACAATAATCACTTATCGACCGACCTGATATCAGAAGGAAACCCTTGTAATTTGATTAAAGGAGTTTTTCCTTCGATTGGGTACCATGGATAAAAACGACATCAGATATACCTTGTCTCTTCTTTGCTTCGTTACTTTAATTCAGTGAATTAATTTGCTCCAAAAATCCATTTTAAAGCAAAGCTTGTATAATAAATTTATTTTTGTTAATCTAGATGTAAATTATGTTATTTTTTTGGATCATATGTAAATATTACAGAAAAAGTACTGGTATAAAAATCTATGAAGTAAAAAGAAATTGGCTATGTTACATAGTTTTCTAATTGCACATTTGTACACGCACCTTTTAAGGAGATCATATTTTGAATGTACTCTCTGAAAAGAGAGCGCTTAATCACAAGTGTGAATAATTAATGCAGTAGTAGTAGACAGATATAGAATTAGCAACAAAATTAGATACAGAGTTAGATACAGAATTACATACACAATTAGAATCAATAAACAGATATAGAATTAGAAACAGCAGGAGTATTGGAATTAGCAACCAAATTAAATACAGAGTTAGGTACATACAGAATTAGAAACAGAGTTAGAAACACGTATAGTAGAATTAGCAAAGGCCCTGTATTTTTATAAATACCTCGTCGTCCCTTTAAACTTAATGCTGAGCCTTAACAACAGTGTGTATTCCAATACAGATTTTCATCAATTAACGTAACCAAGATGAAAAAAAGACGGTAAATCTAGAGTAAAGAGATTAGTATCGCTTTTTATCCTTACCACTATTTTGAATTCCAAATGCAAGGGATAAACAGACAGAATAATAGTAAGCTTTGTTTCTCCCTGCCTACTCTGTTTTTTGGCAACATACTCCTGGATAGATTTTCAGCAAGCATGACAATGTAGCTGATTTAGATTTAGACTTTGACTTAAATTTAGACTTAGAATTGGTGTTCTACTCAAAGTACCGTTAAATGTCTACGTACATACAAGATATTTGGTGGATAAACAAGACACCAAAGAAAGGAAATGCAAATCCAACCACTTGTAGGGAAAACAGAGATAACAAAACTCTTGATCTGAGAGTAACTAAAATCTCACAAAACTACCTAGTCTCATTTTATTGAAAGACATTTTGGGAGCTAAAAAACTAAAATAAGTGTATTAGTTTGACTGAAATTTATATTTGACACATGTAACATGGATTTCTTATTTTCAATTGGCAGAGCGTTTCAAACCACTTTTGCTTTCATTTCTTCTAGCTTTCTATTATTGCTACTCGTGGGATAAGTTTTAGAGGAGATATTGCCATTGACGAACTTGTAGTTCATCCAGGCCCATGTAAATAGGTAAGAAAATATTATTAATATTAGATAACATTAACATAAATTTCTGGAATGGAAATGCAAATTTCTTTATTAAAACATCAAATGCTTAGGGTCTAAATATTGTCCCTTTTCAAAGGAAATAAGGGTTAGGTATTTATTCAAACTTCATTCAAGTAAAAAAATCTGCTGTTTTAATTTTTTGACTATCAAAGGAGTTCATCAAATAAAGTAGAGTGACTTGTTGCCTTAATAGCCATTCTTGTGGGAACTCCTTTAAGAAAAATCTGCATACGTTCTTTTCCTCTACTGGGTTGCACTTCAGTTGGTTGCCAGAGAACTAGATTGTCAGCAACCTCCTCGGGACGCCTAACGTAATGCCCAGAGAGGCACATCCTTCTTTGCCTGAATTGACTTGAAAATTTAGGAAGATTGCTACACAGCTGAGTATGTGTGCGTGCCATGGAACATTTTTGACCATCCTGAGCATCTTGATATAACATCCATCAAGTTGCTTCATTATTTTCTTATCTAATGTCCATGGATAATCTGCTACAGGATACTGCAATAGCAATAGTTGAAGAACTCAGAGTGGCAATGAAAAACAAAACCCAGTGGCGAGCTCATGTCAGCGATGTGGTGCGTCCTGAAAGAAGGCTGAGGTGAGGTGAAGTGAGGTTCAGAACAAAATTAACTACATGTTAACAGTTTTAACGTGTCACAGCACTTGAAAACCGTGACTGAAAAAATTGTTTATGAAAATTTCTTCATAAGGAATCACCCCATAAATTATCGGCCGAAAAATTAGCCGTAGAATCTTGCCTCCAGTTATCTGAAAGGCAATATATTGGTGGGAAAACTTCTGAATGCAACATTTCGGAGGGAAATCTTTAACAGAAGAAACTTACGTGATACAGATATTCAGAGGGAGAGTTTTTAACAAGCTAATCAACAAGAAAAACAGTATATATTTTAGGTGACTTTATGTCTTGCATGGTTAAAAATCATACAAAACATAAGACCATTTAGGCTATGAAACTGCTGAAAAAAGGCAAAGGAAAAAATGAAACTAAGAAGTAAGAGGTGACCCAAAACCTAGACACATTCAAGTTGTATGATATAGGAAAGCTTTCAGAAGTCAACTAGTTTCACATTCTAGCCGTGCAAGTAAATAGAAATACATTTATAGAGAGATTTATTAAAACGGGAGACAACTACTGGATACGAATGAAGAAGCTGAGAGAAAGGAATCGCATCAGTTTCAACAAAGTGAGCTAGTACCATCAGGTACAGTTCATTATAACATTTCCCATGATAATGCTCATAGAAAAGACTAAAACGAGCAACATTAGGTCTATAAGACAAAGATAGAAGGAAAAAAAAGAATAGAAGCAAGGTTTAGCCATATTAAGTTAAACATATGTCTCTGAATTTGATTAACAACAAGGAGCACGTGCCCAAATGTGACACCAGTCCTCTTTGCAAGGATGGGTGATAGTTTAACATGGATACAAAATGGCCTCTAGTACAAAGAATACAATATACAAAATAACAACATTTTCACTAGCAGACCTAACGATAGCCTGAATGAAAGAACATCAAAGAGGATTTAAAGAAAATGACACAATGAACACTTCCATTAATGAGCGTTTCCTCAAAAGAAAAAGCAACCCCTCCAGGCTTAACACCAGAATGGCAATTCATTGATGTTGCAGGGAGAAAATGACTGAGCTTTCTACCGACACTTTCTACCGATACTTTCTACCGACAGTGTCCAGAGATCGGACGAGTCCTTATTCCTCATCCAAGTGCACAAAAGAAAACCTTGCTAAAAAAAATATTTTGTCTTTTCCAACTAGCCCAATTTTAGGAATCGGAGTCCTGGCAAACTTTGTGACATTCTTAGATACAGAAACCTGTATTGAAAAGAAGTCTTATAAAAACCTCTTTCATTCAAAGGTGTGAGGGAATTTCTTTCCGGCAATCACCGCTAACTATACATCGATTTGTTGTCATTAGATACATTGTCTTGCATCTTTTGAGTAACAAGATAAGTCACGAGCTGCAGTTGCTCTTTGATGGTGCAGCGGATAACTTCTTTGTTGTTTTCATTCTCTTACCGAGGCTGATCATGAAGGCGTCTTGTTGCTTTCTTTTGTATCATCTGCCCTTCATCATTTCTTGGAAATGGTACAAGTGTGAATAAGGTTGAAGAAATTAGGCAAATTTTATGAGTTTAATACAGTATATAGTATATACTATAGTATAGTATATTATTAAAATATTGTAGTATTATGTTATTATTTAACATATATATATTATGATATAATATTATTATACAATATTATAGTCATTCATGGCAAATCATTACCATAAAAAGTTCTTAATAAAGTTGAATCCAGCGCTAGATATAAAGTAACTAGGAACAGACGACCCTCCCACTAATATTGTTAAAATTATGATGGGCATGATATTAGCAGGAGGGTGTGTCCTACTGGCTTGCTCGCAGACCCAAGCCGTGCACCAAATTGATAAGTAAGCTTCCAAAGCTGTGTTTATTATAAAACATAGAATCTGGGGCAAACAACTTTACACACACTGAAGTATACCGGAAGGTTGAATTGAATGTTATTTTGGCAGTATCTGACCCACCATCTCCCACATTTCCACCTCTTAATAGTATATATAGTATATATATTATATATATTATAGTATATATAGTATAATATAATATAAATATTGTATATTATTACTTAATTTCTCATTAATTACAGCACACAGCACCTAAAGTCATTAGTACGCAGGAAGCGCATTTAACTATTAGATCTCCTTGCTTCAAATTTCATTTGAATATCTTGAAAAACCCGGTCGTCCATCCAATTTTGTTGCTGAATAAACATCCACTACCTGGTTAGGATAGAACATAGGTTTTGGCGGGAAAACTGCGCCTTCTCTTAGGCCTGTTGACTTGCTTCGCTCGCCAACAGGACAATAAAACAGAATGAACAGTCTAGTCTCTTTATGTTTATATACAATACAGTATAGTATTATATTTATATATAGCATATTATATAGTATTTGGTGTGTGGTACGAGGGACAGATCGTGCTAAAAATCATTAGATCTACCCCAAAATAATTACCGTAATTATTCGATTAAGTGCACGGTGCACTTAAATAATTCTGGGGATTCTAAAGGGTGCGCTTATATAAAGGTTGCGATACAACTATTACTTATTTTTATTAGTAGGCTTTTCCTGAACAAGTAGTTCTCCTTTCCTAAGAGATGTCTAGAAGGAACATGTATTTAAAGTAATAAATTGGACACTTTAACAGTGGATGGCCGGTCAGAGATTCTCGTCATCCTCCTAGCTTACTTCTGGATCTTCCTTCCTTCTGGAGGCGACAGCATTAACTGGCTCGAGGGCCTAATTGGGAAGCACAATACACTACTACGTTAGCAATTTTTGCAGCAATTTGGACTTTTTGGACTGCTGTCTTCCCTGCATGTTGGGTAAGAAGCCATTCTAGTGAATGCCAAAGAGTGTGTCAGTAGAGAGAATGCAGGGAGGTTTTTTTGCAAAAGTCTATTTTAATACCCAGGTGTTAAATTTATCAAATAGTTTTAACAATATGGTAGAGTTATACCCGAGCTTTAGTTTCGTTAGAAAAATTTGTACCAGAAAGATATAAAGACTTTTAGTAACTACAGCTTTTCAGAATCTACTAACGATTTATTTCCTTTTCTTTTTCAGACGCTTCTGCCGTATAAGAGAACAAGGTTTCTGGCGATTGAACGATATGTACTGCACACCACACAATTATATTAAACTGGTATAACAAGCACTTATATTTACCTAGCATAATGTTAAAGCATGTTTATTGTAACTGTAACCTGAAATTGACAAACAGAAAAAAATTGATAAACTAGCTGACAATTCAATAAAATGGTATTTTTGTGTCAGATAAACAGCAAGACAAGCATTTAGAAACGAAAGAATAATACCATATTTGTTATTGAATAAATGTTTAAATCAATCTGTGAACAGAAAGAGAAAATATTACCACATGAAGTCAAATGTTTTTATTTTGCTCTGTGTACTAATGTAGGTCTAATGTAGCTTCAGATGGATTTTGCGTGTGTTAGTGAAAGCAAAGTAATGCAACAGCGACGCAGAAACTACTTTCAGATTCATGGGGAAACAGAGGGGGGAAACCAGAAGCGGAAAAGTTCAAGAAGTTTAGAAACAAAAATGAATTTCTATTGATTTATGCTATTGATCTTTGTTATTGGTTTATCATATTGATCTTTATTATTGAACTTTTATACTGATCTTTGATATGAGACTCTTTCTGTAGGCAAGTGCATTGGATTTGTTACTGGGGTCACAAGATTTTAACCTCTTTATTTATAGAGTAGGATATTTGTGGCTTAGGAAGTTTGAGGAGAGAGCTAGCCTTGTCTTTTAGATTGGGATAAGATTTCCAATAACTGGAATCTGAGAAGCAGGATTGAGCACTTGAATAAAAGAGTAATTTGGTAAAATGATCGCAAAGGAGTGAAGGTGATTACAAGGATGAGAACGGAAATGAACTTGAGCAGTAAACAAAGTCCGGCGATGTATTCTATGCCATGTTGAATACAGCTAAGAAGGCTGTGAGAAAGCAAGAGCTTTAAGTCAATACTGCATACAACGGTTGAATCTGTATTGTGTGTTTTATTAGCAAAGCAATTTTAAAGAATTCAATTACATTTTGCGATTAAAATAGTCAACGATGGCCTAAATGTCATGCAGCTCATCTTTTTTCTGTTGCCTTCTTTATTACAGATCAACATACTTTCTCTTCAGTTTGATGTCTTATTTGATTTTTTCTGCAGTAGCCATAGGCATCTATATATCCCTTTCTTTATCTACAACAAGAGAGATCAAATCCAAGTATCGGAGAAATAAACTGATCAGTAAATTCTGATTTAAGACACAAGAACCTATCCATCTTCAGACTTTAACAAGAATTTAATAATTGTCTATGACAACTGAATCATTCAAAACAAGATTAAGGACTTTAAATAACACACAGATTAAAAAAACTCTTTTAGCTACCAAAGCAGGTATTTTCCTGCAGCTGATCATAACTTCTTCCTATATGAATTGAATTGCACGACCTCGCAGAACAAGTATTATGTTACCTTCATTAATGCCATCCTGATTTCAAAGAGCGGCGTCATCTTAACAAGACATAGAAAATAATAATCCAATGCATTAATAAATATAAGTCTTGAAAAAGATTAAGATAATCTTTTTGATTGTGAAAACAGTGCTTTAAGAACCATACATTTATTTTTACCTTTCAAACTCTTAAAGTCTCTAAAGGTATGGATTTGGGTGGATTAATAATCTTTAGAAATAATTTCCAAAATCCTAATTATATATATCCTTTAAAAAATATATAACTTGTATAGCTATTTCCTTTAGTTTAATTAATCACGTATTTAATCGCATAGCATAATGCCAAGTTTTTTGTATAAATAAATTTATTCCATTTTTTCGACTCTTTGACATCAAATTCAAAAGATATAATGGCAGATTTATAAAGGACAGTTGATAACTTTGAACACGTGTCGAGGAAAAATGCCAAATAAAGGTTAGCCAGTAGAGGCGAAAGGGATATTCAAAAATACTTGCTTCCATATAACAAGGTTGATTTAACATGCAGTATCTACAGTGCTAATTAAAACGTGGTAATCCTTTTGAAACTAAATTGCTTCAACCTTTTCTTAGATACCTCTAAGCAATCAGGTTTAGATTAATTTAGTATAGAGCTCATTTTCAATCTTCTAATCGGTTTGTAATTTATTTTGTTTCATGTCTTCTTGTAAATTCAGTGCTTTTTTCTAATTATAGCCTCGAGGCACGCATTGCGAAATTCAACTTTCAGGGCAGGATTTGTTACACAATTAAAAAATCATGCAAAAATTCGTCATAACGAACTGTTGTAGCGAAACAAACAAAATTCATTTTCATCTATTGTTGTGAAAGAATTTTGTGATAAAAAACAAGTAAAACTATATACTATATACTATATACTATATACTATTTGGTATACCTTGTTAGCTTCCAATTATTAAAAATTTAGTTGGTTTTGTAATAAACACTGCTTTTCATGGATATGCGTTTGGTAGAGGGTGATGTTTAAGGACAGGGCTTATTACAATTGTTTGACGAGCATAACGCTATTTAATAGAGGGCGGCGCTTACCAGAGGGCGGCGTTTATAAGAGCCAATATGGTACATGGACATTTTATGGAGTTAATGTAAGGTCACAGTACCTTTTCAAAAGCTACTTAGTATAAATCTTAAAAGTATTAAAGTATTAAAAATTTCATAATTAAATTTTAAAAATTTTACTTAACTTTTCTATTTACTCTACCTACCCTATCTAAGATGCCAACTACCATACTTAACAACCACGTCTTCCCCAACAACCACAACTACTTAAACCAACCAGCTTTACTATCTATGCAAACTTCTCTAACTACCTCTCATTGACTAGCCATCTTACCTACCCTCTACTTCTTTAACTGGCTTCCAAACCTACCTCCCTACTTACCAACCTGATCTACCTACCCTACCTTCCTAGATGCCTACCTACCCTACCTACTTAGCTGCCTACCAAGCTGCTAACCTGTGTGCTTACCTGACTGCCTACCTGCCTACATACTTACCTGCCCTTCTAAGCTGACCCTAATTTCTATACCTTTCCGTGAAATCCTTACTACACAAGCCAATTATCCCAAGTACTAACTAACTACCTTAAATACTCACACAAACGTACCACTTAAACAACCCTAAACACTCTATATACTGAATAAACACCAAAGAACCGCTAAATAAACCTACACTAAATACCTATCACAACGGCGTTTGTAACCTATCTTTACCACTGTATTAAACCTAACTAACTTACCTACCTGGCCTAAATACAAATCTACACCAACTACCCACCATACATCCTGATCTATCCCAACTACTCTACCTACACTACCTATCCTACCAACCCAAACTACAACCTCATTATCTACCTATCCAAATGTAACTACCCCACATACACTATTGATACTACTTTTACAAGTTACCTACATACCCTAAATTTCTAACCACCCCACCGCTGTACCTAACCCACAACTCTACTTACCCTACCTCTCTACATACACAACCTAACTACCTAAAAATTTATCTACCTAACTACTCACCTATTTATTTAAAAAGAACTGTCCACCCTAACTATGTACCTACACTAATTATTTACCTATTCTGTCTATCTATCTACCTACCTAACCTATCTAACCTACCTAACCTACCTATCTATCTACCTAGCCCATCTACTCTACTTACCTTACCTATTAAGCCTATACGACCTACGCTACCTAATCCATCTACCCCATCTACCCTAATTAACTGACACAATCTCCACTAACTATTCACCTGGTTTACCTATCTTACTGACCCTACCTACCCTTACCCTCTACCCACCTATTTATCTACCTACCTCTCTACCTGATTATTTATTTAGCCATCTATTTAACTAGCCCATCTATTTAACCATCAATCCACTGATTGATCTAAATACCCAACTATCTCTTTATCTAATAATTTTCCTAACCTACCTATTCTATCTTTACTATCCATCCTACTTACCTTCTCTACACTGGCTACCAACATATTTATCTCATTTATATGTTCTACCTCTCTATCTATCTACCTATCTCTGCATTCTACCTGTTCTACCTATCAAATTACCTACCTATTTACCAATCTACCCATCTTCCCATCTAATTATATATTATACCTATCTACCTACTCTAGCTATCCACCTGTCTACCTATCTGTCTATCTATCTAACCATTCTAGCTGTTATATCTATCTACAAATTCCACCTATCCACCTATTTTACATATCTATGTATTTACCTTTCCTACCTATGTTTCTATTGCACCTATCTACCTATTCTAGCCACATACCTATCTACCAAGTCCACCTATCTTCCTATCCACAGGTCTACCTGTCTATCTACCCATCAATCTATCTACCAATCAATTTTACACCTACTTTACCTACATTACCCTACCTATCCTACAAACTCTGCTTATCCTATCTACCTTACCTTTCTTACCTATCCCACCTATCCTATCTGTCCTACCTATCCTACCTATCCTACCAACTCTACTTATCCTACCTATCCTATCTACCCTACCTATCGTACCTATCGTACCTATCGTACCTATCGTACCTGTCGGACCTGTCGTACCTATCGGACCTATCGGACCTATCGTATCTATCTTACCTATCCTACTTGTCCCACCTGTCCCACCTGTCTCACCTGTCTCACCTGTCTCACCTGTCTCACCTGTCTCACCTGTCTCACCTGTCTCACCTGTCCCACCTGTCCCACCTCTCCTACCTCTCCTACCTCTCCTACCTCTCCTACCTCTCCTACCTCTCCTCCCTCTCCTACCTCTCCTACCTCTCCTACCTCTCCTACCTCTCCTACCTCTCCTACCTCTCCTACCTCTCCTACCTCTCCTACCTCTCCTACCTCTCCTACCTCTCCTACCTCTCCTACCTCTCCTGCCTCTCCTACCTCTCCTACCTCTCCTACTTATTCTACCTACCCTGCCTATCGTACCTATCGTACCTATCCTACCTGTCCTTCCTATTCTACCCACCCTAACTGACTAGTCTACTTTTCCTACTTACCCTACCTACACTACTTATCCTACTTATCCTGCCTATCCTACCTATCCTTCCTATCCTACCTATCCTATCTATCCTATAGCGATAGAAAATGATAACGTAAAAATTTTGTGGGATATCAATGTTAAATGCGATCATGTAATTGAGGCAAGAAGGCCAGACATCATCCTAATTGATAGAAAAAGAAAATATATGCAATATGATTGATATCGCTAAACCAGCTGACAAAAGAATAGAAGAGAAAGTAAAAGAGAAGGTAGAGAAATACCAAGATTTTAAAAGAGAAGTAGGAAGACTCTGGAGCTTGCGAAATGTGCAAGTGATACCTGTTGTGATAGGAGCTCTAGGGATTATAAGCAAAGGATTTCGGAAACGGATTCAAAAACTGGAGATTGATCACAATATTGTGGATATGCAGAAGATAACCTTGTTAGGAACAGGAACGATAATAATAAGAGGGAAAATGAACCTGAAAAGCCCTAGGTCATTAGTTACGACTCGCCAAATAAGGAGATATGACGGTAATGGCATTAGCTAGATGATAAAAGTTTGCAAATAATAATATTGTTAATATAATATTTCATAGCAAATTTTTTTGTTTATTTTTTACGTCATTTTCTCTCCAGTAACTGGGGCTAAGACGGTGCCCTTCACAGGAACTTTCATAGCAATTATTCCTTGGGAAAATATGATTCGATAAAGCAAGGCAAGAAGTATTGCTTTATCGAGTCACGCAGAAGACATTAACTGGTAAAGAAACATTGAAGAAAAAACTACATCTTATCAAGAAGAAAATTCAGAGTACCACATCGGCAGAACACACTAAACTCAAAACATACAAAGAATTTAAAATAACTCTAATGTACTCTATTCCACCTCATATATCATGCTGTACACTTCATATCCTATCAATAGTACCTTACGGTCCTTATATTTTGCTAAATACGCTAATTACTTTGTTCTGCTTCTTTTTGCCTACCTGCTCTCCTCTATCTGTTTCCCTCAAACCGCTTTTTCTTCCGGTAGGCTAGAACAAAAAACGAAGTGTTGTTAGTGTGGATTACAGAGTGCAGGGTAGGCAGAATAGAATAGTTTGAGTGAAAAAGAGAGCAGTAAATGTGGGGAAGAATTGGTAGAGTGGAGTAGTTAGGGCAGAAAACGTAGGTCTACGTAAAATAGTGTAGATTCAGTGGAAAAGAAAGAGCAAAAATGCTAGAAAAATATGCATAGTAGAATATGAAGTGTACGGTGCGTAGAGCAGGGTAGTTAGGGTAGTAAAGTAGGCAGGGACGAGAATGTAGAGTGAGGCAGAGACTAATAGATGTAACAGGAAAGATGGAGTATAATAGAGCAGAAAAGGGCAGAATATTATCTAGAGTAGCTTTGTTATGGTAAACTAGCGAGTAGGGGTGGGGTAACAAAAGTAGAGCAGGAAATAAGGGGTAAGTGTGCTGCGTAGATTGTTTAGGCAAGAGTAGGTAAGATAAAATGGCGTGAAGTGGTTAGTAAAGGGGAGCCAGGAAAACATCGAAACCATTGTTTCGATGTTTTCCTGAGTCGGTAGAATAAGACACAAAAAGTATGGGCGTTGTAAAGTAGATAACTTTAAATAGCTCTTTAGGAAGAGTAAAGAAGGCAGAGTAGGGTAGCAAGAATTGCGTTGAGTGACGTGAGTAGGTAAATTTTGATAGTAATTAAGAGTATTGATAGTAGAAAACGTTAAATAGTGTAGGCACAACAGAAGAAGCAGTAATTGTTGCAAAGTAGCAAAGTAGAAACAAGAGAATAGAAAGGTTTAGTAGGTGAAGTACAGGAGCTAGCGTAAAGTAGGTATTCGTTTGGAACTGTGTGTATAGTTGATCATATAACTTGTGAAGAGATTATGTGGCGCGGACGTAAAGAGAAAGGGAAGTAAGTAAGAGAAAATAAGTGAAATTGAGTAGGTGAAGTAGAATATACCAAAGATGATAAATAAAAACGGTAAATGTGAACGTAACGTAAATGGTTGAGTGTTGTTATTAAAATATCATATATTGTGTGGGAGTTTTGGGTGGTTACAGTAGGTAACACAGAATAAGTAGAAAAGCATGGAGGAGCAGAGTATTTTAAAGAGAGGTAGTAAACTGTTTACAGTTACAGAAATAAGTGAAAATGAAAAACAGAATACTGGTAATCCAAACAATCAAGATACACTGGTTTTTGAAAAATAAAAAGTATGGAATGTTGTACAGTTCATATCAATTCCCAGAAAAAGTAACCGCAACAGACCTAAAAAAGTTTAATGATTTTTTTTGAAAATGTTACATCTCGAATATAAACCTCTGATGCCTATCAAAAATGCCTGTTTTAAATGTCTAAATCCGTCATACAGACAGACCGTAGCTAAGTATCAAAACGATGACACTTTTTAAATCGAGCCAGCTCACAAGGTAGATGGTAGGTGGTTCTAAACCTGAACAAATATTAACACGATTGCTTGCTCCAGCTACAAAACACGATCCCTTGCATCAGATCTAAATCGAATGCACTGAAAAATCTTTAATGTAATGGAGGATAAAACTCAATTAGCAAATTTGATAAAAAGTAACATAAAACATACAGAAATGTAACTGGGCAAACTTAAAACATACCTCTCTTAGCTTGCCTAAGTATCAAAGATATTTTTTCTATCACATCCGATTTGTACTGGATTAAAAGCGTCACTACATAGAGTTTAGGTTACATTTACCTTGTAGTCTTTCCGTATTTTTCCTTTATATACACATATTTCATAATACCATTTCCCCTCTAAAAAGACCTTGTGGATGCCTAAACTTATGGAACTGGACAGTTAATACTTAGATGGACAGAAATAGCAGACTACAGTATAGAATAGGGGAATCTAAGCACAATCTGTTATTTATTCTGTTTTAACATACTACCGTAAGCTCAGTCAATATTATGAAGTTTAGCTATTTAGTTTAAAACAATGACTATCCTGATTAGGAATATATTTTACTAATAGCTCTATTTAACTTAGTTTTTAATTAAAAACAATAATTCTGAAAACTATGTTGTTTTTTGTGGTCCTTGTAGAGCCACCTTGCCAGTTAAAGTGATATATACCCTGAAATTATAGGCATTCCTCAACACATATATATATTTGTATGAATTAATTTACAACAATTTGCAACGCACCTAACAGACGCTCGTTTATAACATATGAATCTGTCTCTTCTTTTGACGTGGTTTAGAATGGCAAATACACACAGTATTTGCCATTCACAGTGACAGCTTGCAATCTCAACCTCCATCAAAATGGGATTTAAAGGTAAGTTTGCTACTCCATTTTTGTGAAAATTCCTGTTACCTACTTTTGTGGTGAAACGGAATTTACTGAGAATTGTTTTCACATGTGATCCTTATTAAGAAACATTTATCATTACTTTTAAAAAATGTTCTATTATTGTATACAACGATAATTCTGTTATTTATCTTATATCTATTACAGCACTTTAGTAAACAAGACCATGACCCATTAAAAGTTTTTTTTAATTTTTTTAATAACTATTATTTTTTCTCGGTTAAACTTATTATTGCATTTTTAGTTCTACCTTTCAGTGTGCTCGAACATTGTTATTTGTGTTCGATTAATTGTTCTTATATCCTCAGTTAAAGTAAGCATAGATAAATCATGCCTGTTCTTTCCTTGTGATTTCATTGCAATTTGACTGAGAAAAAACCGGAAAATTGAAAGAAACCTCTAAAAAAACACAACCTTTGGCTTCTGTTGTTTTTGTCGTATAGATAGATAGAAAGATGGATAGATAGATAGATAGATAGATAAATAGATAGATAGATAGATAGATAGATAGATAGATAGATAGATACATACATACATACATACATACATACATACACACATTCATAGATAGACAGATGGATAGATAGACAGATGGATAGATAAACAGACAGATAGATAAAAAGATAGATAGATAGATAGATAGATAGATAGATAGATAGATAGATAGATAGATAGATAGATAAATGACCAGCTTGATAAGTAGATGTAGGGAGACCGATAATTTCTATATTTTGAANTTCTTTTTTTTTTGTAGTATAGATAGATAGAAAGATGGATAGATAGATAGATAGATAGATAAATAGATAGATAGATAGATAGATAGATAGATAGATAGATAGATACATACATACATACATACATACATACATACACACATTCATAGATAGACAGATGGATAGATAGACAGATGGATAGATAAACAGACAGATAGATAAAAGATAGATAGATAGATAGATAGATAGATAGATAGATAGATAGATAGATAGATAGATAGATAAATGACCAGCTTGATAAGTAGATGTAGGTAGACCGATAATTTCTATATTTTGAAATGATGTTTCAAAATTGAGTTAATCAGTTGGAAAGTATAAAGCGTTGCAATACCTTTTTCACCGTATTATTTCATTAATTTGTTTTATTAAAACTAGAACGTTAAATTTGTTTAATTTATTATTTTAATAACAGTGGCATGGCAATTTTATTCAAGTGTTTCTAATTCAAGTTCTGTAAAAACAGCAGCATGGCTCATTATTTCAAAGTTTATTTGCCATCGAACGAGATGTTATTATCCGGGTTCATTGGTTCATGTAAGGCGTCGGTAGAAAGGAGAAGATTCGCTAAAGTTTATGATGTGAATACTTTGTTCTAATTCGGTACTAGAATGTATAACTCAGCAGACAAAACGAAGAAGGTGCCTTATACTATTACAAAAGATATTCAAGTTGTTGTATTTGCCATCAAAGCAGGTAATGATGAAAAAACCTTATCACAAATTCATAGCATACCTAGCCATTCTAGATTGGCGCAGATGTGACCAACCTATTAGCGGTTCCTTGCAGTCTTTGCAGTGGTCACAAGTTCAGACAAAAACTTAAGGGAATCTATAAAACACATAAGCACAGCTACTGTCACAATCCATTCAGGCGAAGAAAACTTCATTATTCGAAGTAGTAACAGTATTCTCGATATGCGATAAGGTCACAACAAGAGAAAAACAAGAATGCTTGTTCAGACGTGGTTGAGGAAGAAAAATTAGGCTACTTTGCACTGTATGTAGCTTACTAGTAGGCCGTAATATTTTTCTCGTTCTTTGACGATGCTTGTTTGGCCAAATTGATCAAAATAAGCCTGAAAATAAAGCAGAAATGTACAACCTATTAGTAAAACAGAAAATCTCTGACAGGAAATATGCCATATGCCATTACTTTTTTTCTTTTTTTCACTCAAGGATAAACATGAAGCGTTTATATATAAAATAAATTATATATAAAATAAATTATATATAAAATAAATTATATATAAAATAAATTATATATAAAATAAATTATATATAAAATAAATTATATATAAAATAAATTATATATATATAATATATCGTACGATTTCGTAATAAGTCAGCGAAGTACCAAAAGTCAGATCAGCTATGCCTATTACTTTGAGAAAGACAAATAAAGAATACGGAATTACAGAATCTCCGGACAATGAACATGGAAAGAATAGGAAAATACAGAGACAGCTGCAACGAACGTAGTGTTCTTTGAAAATAACAAAGTGATCACCATTAAGATGGGTGTTAAGCAACTAAACGAAACTGTTTTATATAAAATATAATCGGTATATTTCGTATTCGCACTTATTAGGGTGTGTTACTTGGCGGCAAACTACAACTTCAAGAAGATCTCTATCTATGGATTTTATACGCCAAGAATAATAAACAATATAAAACTTATCTGTCAGTATTCAGTCAGTATGTTGAAGAAATAGAAGACCTATTCGAGAAATGGATACCCAAAACAAATAAAACATTTGCAAGACACAGCTGGACAATGTAGATATGACTTGCAACTGTCCAACATAAAAGTAGAAAATAAAACCATTTAACTTTAAATGCGAATTGACTGGAATTATATTTATGCAGTCTTACTGTCGGAAACTTTTTTCAGCCAGTAAGGGAGAAGTCAACAGTATTTCAATCGTTTCTTTTTTTTTCGGCCTTCGAACCTTAATCACTGCTGAATAGTATTCAGACACTCTGAATATGTACAAACATACACACACAAATATATATATATATATATATATATATATACTCCATGTGTGGAAACAAAAGTATAGTGCTCAATCAAATTCAGCGACTCAGGAACGGTAAAAGTAAACAAATAAACGAAAATAATAGAGTTCTTCTGCTTGATGGAAATCCATAGCGAATATATATATACTCAAAGTTTAATTCTCTCTCAAGCAATCTTCAGTTGATACTAAAAATTTCATTTTGAACGGAATCTTAAAAGATAATCAATACAATGTCATATTTAACGTCATACACGAGATTGGCGGGGGGGTCGGTCTTCTGAGTATTAGTTCAATAGAGAAAATTTGTTTTATGTCTGCACTAACTAGTAAAATTAGTTGAATTATTTGTTTATCACATTTTAATCGTCAAAGATGGCATATTCAAGTCTTTGTTTTTGTGTGTAATTGTTGAAAGGTGAGCATCGTTTCGTTAATTTTTATTTAAGTTTTGGTACGTGGTTAAGATTCCTTTACTCTCCATACTTCTTTTGAAAGTTTCGTTTCGTTTTAATATTTATAGCTGTTAAAAGATGTCTTGTGATTTGTGAATCGTTTTTTGAAAGAAGGCGCTGTTTGACCAATGTATACTTTATCTTTACATGTAACGTCACTAGATGTCAACGATGCTTCATAAATAACATTCTGTTTGACCTTTGTTAATACAACTGCAGGTTCTTTAATTTAGAGCTGTAGCCTTTTTGTCTATATTTTTTGGTTATAGCTGGTGATGTAAGATTTTATGCTTTTTGTACAACTATAGCTTACTTTAACTGAGTTTCGATTAAACCATAAGTTCCATAAAATCTCATTTAAGTATTATATATATATATATGTAAATACATGGCTTCAATCGTAAAGACAGTCACCTCTATTAATCTGATGAGTTGTAAGAGTTATATATTATATATATTATATATATATTATATATATATTTTTTTAAATATATATTTGAGGTAATCCGGTTATGCAGTGCACCATGTGTACCAGTGCAATGTATAGAGAGTGCCTAATATTAAGTATCGATATGATTCAACTCGAATGTAAAAACACAAGGATATTTAAAGCCATTGAGTTTCTCTATTGGCCTAAACAATGATCAAACCATGTGAAAATTAAACTTTTCAACAGATGGTGTGTAACAGGAAACCTTGTAAGTTCTTCAAAACTAAAATCTAAGTTGTGTTGGTTTTCTTGTCTATAATCTTTTTATTTTTCAAATCTTTATAAATAAAACTGACAGAAATCCGAAACTAAAATTTACTCCTGATAATATAACTAGGCATTAAATATAGAGATAATTATAGATATATGTTTAAATATAATCAGCAAAGGCCATATCTCAGCTCTTAGAATTCATAACTCCATAAGCTGAAATTCCACAATTTCAGTTTCACAAGAAATCTGTTTTAATTTTTTGTTGGATTTTTATAAACAAATTTGATATCCATTTTTTTTCAAAATTAAAAGATAATAAAATATTACCTAAAAGTCCAAATATTGTCAGTTAAGAACTTATTTCCTCTTAGCTGAATATGATTTGTTAAACGAAGACGGTGTGTCTTTAATAGGCGCCCTAAAGAGAGTCTTTAATTGTCCTAAATTACAAAGTAAGTTGTGCACATATTGTTTAGCAAATTGAAAAATCAAATATCTACAAAAGACGTCACATTAACAACGTTGTTGCTTGATAAAATATTGGAACTTACCAGTCTTTTTTCACCTGTTAGGATCTTTTTTGGCAGACTGATGAGATGTGTGCGTCTTTATTTTCCCAAAAATAGAAGCATCTGAAAATCAAAAAGGACAATGATAATTTATTGCAAAAGCCAAAAGCAATTTATGGTATTAATGTTCAACAAAAAAATACCTCTACTGAAATTACAGCTGCACATTGTAATGTTACCACTTTTCTTTGCAACATTAGTAAGAAAGGTAAAGGATTTTCAGTAGGAGAATTAGGAATTTGAATAATTTTTAATCCTGAGCTTTGTGTATTTTAACAATGCATTTCTTTCAAAACGAAATACCTTTCAAAACTCTAAATACTCTTGCAGTACGAGGAGGCTTTCACATTTTATATGCTAAATTATACTTTAATATTTCTATCTTTATCAACTTTAAATTAATATTTAGAAAGAATTAATATTTATGCTTCTGATTGCCTTTGTAAATGCTATTTTGAATTTATTCAATTTTGTTAAGAATTATTTTAGACAAATTTCAGAGGTTGTAGCTTATTGTGTGTAACTAAATTTCACGAAGTATCATCAGCAATGGACCTATTACATGTCAAAGACGCATTAAACTCTCAGGCTAAGAAAAAACCAACTACGTAAGGAGTACTGAGAATGGAGTACCTATTTTTTCTTTCTTGAAAAAACGGTCGACCACTTTCTGAAATGAACAATCTGAACAAGATCTTATCTTAAAATAACTGCTGGGTCCAAATCCTAGTGGAGGGTAGTTCTGCTCACTGTTTATTACATATTCAAGATTTTAGGACACAAGGAAACCGTCCGCTGATGCTGTTTCCGTTACTTTACAGGCAAATTATTCCACAAATGGATGCTTCTTACAAAAAAACTAGAACTTAAAGGTTTCAAGGTGCTTCTGACTAAACTCTAACGACAAATAAAAATTTACAAAAAGATCAATCAATCAATCAATCTATCTATCTATCTATCTTTCTATTTATCTATCTTCCATCTATCTATCTATCTATCTATCTATCTATCTATCTATCTATCTATCTATTTATCTATCTATATGTCTATCCTAAAAGCCTTAAAATAGTTTAAGCAAGGGTAATAAAGTAATGCGTTGTTCTCCCGATAGATAATGTAACTGTGTGATCCGAAAATACTATAAGTTTGTAATACTATAAGTTTGTGAAGGAATCTTAACTCAAAAATCGAACAACAACTTACCATGTGAACGCAAAAAATCCAAAAATTAGTCAACACGAACATGAATTAACGATTGGTCATATTGTTCTTCTGTGTCAAATAAGCTCCGCACTGTAGTCTATATTCTATAATGTAAAAAAATACCTTTCAGAGACTATTTACATAATAGAATCATGCATTCCTAATAAAGGCATTGAAATTTCAAATTTTTACTAGCGCAGGCGCAATTTTTTGAAATACAGTACTAGCAAAGCTGCAAGAAAGGCAGAGGAGCCACTGAAAGTGCATACCTTAAATATTTCAATAGTTTTTCAGGACAAAAATTATAAAAATGCATGTTTGTTAAAGGTCATTAGAGAGGTAGGTGTATTTGGAAGGAATATCAAATATTTTTGTAGCTTAGTTAACCTTTAAAAAGTCAAGTAGAAAACATCGACGTGCATAAATAGATATATGTATACACACAAACATAAATATATATATACAAATATATATATGTATATATATATATGTATATATATAAATCCAGTAAAGCATACAAAATAACTAGACAAATTTAGCAGTTACTACTAGTTTCATGTTTTCTTAACAATCTTCAGTTTGAAGATTGTTAAGAAAACATGAAACTAGTAGTAACTGCTAAATTTGTCTAGTTATTTTGTATGCTTTACTGGATTTATAAACGCTCTGGAAACATTGAGCACTCTCAGTGAACATTGGTATACTTTACTAATATTACTATGTATATATATATATATTGAGACGGAATAAGCAAGGAACGATTTCAAAAATTTGTTGAACAGAGTTCACAATTTCTGTTTGGTAAATTTAAGTTGGCTGTTCCTTCCTTATTGTGTTTCATTTGTTCATGTAAATATAAACATTAATGAATACATATATATTTATATATATATATTTATTTATAGAAATTCATTTATAAAATATATATAAACAACAACTATCTTCTTAATTTTTTCAAGCTCCATTTAAGGCCTGTGGCTGACACAGTGGACTCTATATTCAATTCATTCCTTAATGCTAACTGTCAAAGAGGTGTTGTGGAGTGTTACCGTTGAAATATCGGCTTGCTTTCTATACTAAGCAGAATTTTTAACTTCGTAAGACGTTTCTTAACAGCAACACTTTATTTCGGCACAAAGTCCTCTAAAATGTATCATGAAACCTGTCTGTTCATTTGTGAGAACTAGATTTTCTTATCTCAAACTTCCTCAGATCCCCTTTGTAGCAACAGACTTCAACTTGCTTCAGCATCATCAAAAAAGAACAAGCTTTCTTCTTTGAGCACAAGCCACTACGTACGCACCTCATTCAATAAAACCCGTTTCCTCATGCTTCTTTCTGCAGTTTTTATGCAAAATGGTTTTTCATCATCTTAGTAACGATGTAGTAGATGCAACCTCTAAGCATTGGTGCTATGGCTAAAAGAATGAGAAAGTTCTTTAGTTTTCCTAACTTTCCTCTCTCGTAGTGTATTTCAAAAACTGAAGTTTTTCCTCAACATTTTTATATGCTGTTAGGATCTAGAAATATGTTTTCCTTCATTCAGATAAAAAACTGAATGATATTCTCTTTCTTATCTACTTTTAGGTCGATGATAATTCATACGTTCATTTGTGTTGTTTTCTTATTATTTGTAAAATATAAGTTAAAATAGGGATCGAGTATCGTCAAAGTAATATTGATGGAGAATGTTTGAAATTATGAAGAAATAAAATGTATATTGGCAATGAACAGGGTTTGAAAGCTATTTATTTATGTATTTAGTCAGTTATTTATTCATTCATCTCAAAGATTTACACATGATATCACTTCAACAAAATATAAATGCGACATCAACTTAAGTCCTGTAACATAATCAGTAATATTTTAGCCAGCCATACACTAAACTAATTATGAGTAAGAGTACATCCTTCTTAACCTAAAAGGTTACATATAAATCATCCAAGCACTTTTTACATTTTCAGATATCCATCTAAACCGTTTCTTTATGATTAAAGATGAAACTAATACAATATATACACGTTATCTCCTGTCTCCTGATATTCTCCTGTTTTCGTTGCCTTATTCACTATTCTATTATTTAGTATTCATGGTTTTGTAATCATTATTCCAAAAAATGGTGTATTTATCTTTCTACACCATTACAGTCTTGTAGGATTCTGTCAATACAATTACTTTTGCTATTTCTATTTCTACAAAATTATATTAATTTCAATTTTTGCGCTATTATATTTATTATTTATTATTATTTATTACTATACTTATTATTTTTTAACTATTTGTAAATATTCGGGAAAATTAAAACTTTCATTATTGTGTAAAAAGTTAGATTTGAGGGGTCAGAAGGAAATGAAACATGCAAGAAATATTTAAATCTCACCTCTCATTCTTCAAAATCTCTTTCTGTGTTTTCTGGCGTTTGTTTTTCACATAGTGATTGATAAATTCTTGTTGAGCACTGTGCCTGTTTGGTAACTTTTCACATGTGCTTGTACATGTAGATCCGTAATTCTGATTATCTTTGTTTCTTACCAGCCTTTTTTTAGCTTCCATACATAAAAACAACAACAAAAAGAACAAAACCATAGCAGCACTAAAATCACGTGATAATACCATTTACCAGCAACATATTAACACAATATTAGATGATATGATGGTCAAATCTTTACATTAACAAAATAGCTTTAGTATTTTAGACTGCTTTTTATCCTTTTTTTTATGTTGGTATATAGGAGAGCTTAAGTGAAGCGGCACCTGATAAAAGAAATTCGCGCACAACAGCTGAGTTTCTTGGGACACATCATAAGAAAAAAAGGTCTGGAAGAGGTGGGATTACAGGGGAGATAAAAGGAGAGCGGAGCAGGGTCAGGTGGCATGTTATGTGGATGACCAGTGTGAGAGAATGGCTAGTGGAGAATGGTATCCACCATACTAGCGTTGACCTTCTACGAATGACACGAGGTAGGAGAGCGTGGCGAGGGATGGTCACCAACGTCCGCAGCGGATATGGCACCTTAAGAAGGAGAATATCGTGCTTCAGTGATTTCACATCTCTTGTTCTTGTTGTTGTGGATGTTAGCTGTTATTTACTATCTTTTTTTGTTGCTTTTTCTTTCTACGTACTAACATTTATAGGCTTGAACCATATTAAAATACGTCCAGTTTTTTCATTCCCTGCTCAAGGGATACGAGGTAATAGTTTATGGCATTGTTATGATGACAAAACTTTTACCCTCATAACCAAAATATTAGTCTTTTTTTTTAATGTATACGTTGTGACAGTCTACAACACAACTCCTGTCAGAGACATACGTCAGAAGCAGAAATGCGTCATCGGATTTCTCCATGCAGAGGAAGTTGAATTAATCAACGTTCATCGGTTCGCTGATTGGATATCAGTCAGTAGTTGGTTGACAGATAGGAGACCGAAGGTGCCACACTGTTTTTACTATGGTCACTGGCAACGAAAGAAAGTGTCCCCACCACTAGCATCCTACTGGAGTCAGTGGAGTAGCACTACTCATACTTTCAAGCAAAGACGTTTAATATGGAGATATCAGCATACAAAATTATATGCACTATCTTATTGGAAAAGAAGAAGTATTTCTTGGATTTCTGGGAACCAAGGCTACTGGTAACTCCAAAAATTACATTTTCCTTTATACACTGAATGGGGTACAGGCTCGGATTGCTCACATAAGACTGGGAAATAGTTAAAAATACTGTTTGCAAGGTGACTGATTATGCCATTTATTCTAAGGTATTCCTTTCGTAAATTTTTGAACTGATTTTATTCCCGTTTTCCTTGGTCTCCCTCCTGAATCCTCAATCCTGCGGTCTTTCCATATACCTGTCTTCCTCACGTTCTTTCTTCTTACATTACCTACTTTTTTACAAGTCGCAGCTATCTTTGTTGTCTTTTCACTATCACTTTGGCTTTGTTAACTGTTCAGCTTTTTCTTCTCCTTACCTTTTCATTTATGGTACTAGTTTTCTATTTCTTTCTCAGATTCTTGTGCAGCATATTTTAAATGCTCTTAGCTTCTTTTTTTTCTCTTAATGACCAGCATTTAGATTCATAAATTGGTTTGGGTGAAGCGTTTGTGGTGGCTATTTAAATTTCTAATTTTAATAATAATATACCTATCTATTACGGGCCCGCCATGCAGTTGTGTTTCTTTACTATTTTTTTCTTTATTAATGTTTTGTGTAACAATCTTGTGATAAAACTACTGTCGAGTTTCTAAGTTTGCCCAATTCTTCCACTGTCTCCTGCAAACACTATCGAATAAAAAAAATCATTAAGACATGGAAGTAAGCTCATATAATAGCTATCTCCATACCAGAAAGGATCCCCAAAAAGCTGCAGGCCCATATTTGCTCATCTCTGTCACATACAAACACCTAGAGAGACTGATTCTTAACCCAATCAGCCAAATTGACGACCTCAAGCTACCCAAGATCCAAGGTGGTTTCAGAGCAAGCAAGTGTACAGGAGACCAGGTGACAAAGATGACTCAGCAAATAGAAGACACCTTCCAACAAAAAAAGAAAGCTAGTGTTGTGCCAGTTGAGTTGACCCGCGGCCTATGACATCGTCTGGCTACGTGGACTGGAAAACAAACTGCTAAAATGTATTCTGGACCGAGAGTTAGTTGAGTTCAATTGCACCCTGGCGAGAAATAGGTCATTTGTGCTGACTAACCTGAACAAAGCCGGATTAGAGGACTGAGAAACGGTGTTCCACAAAGTAGCGTACTAGCTGTTGTTCTCTTTAATATCTACATAGCAGACTCCACCCTCACATTCTCCACTCAGTACGCCTTTGATGATGACCTAGAACTCGCCTACACTACCCCAGACAAATTCGAGTGCACATCGAGAACACAATGTCTGAGGATATTAGTACGACTTCCATCAATGGCGATTACGTTTAACCCAAGCAAAAACTACTGCTTCCTTTTTTCCATCTCAACAACAATATGTCTAACAGTAAATTAGTGATAAAAATCGATGACACCCACACTCTCCTATACTCCTCCACAACTACATATTTAGATGTAACTC
>RDPX01000067.1:661650-716650 GCA_003991215.1 Morbakka virulenta
TTGCACCCTGGCGAGAAATAGGTCATTTGTGCTGACTAACCTGAACAAAGCCGGATTAGAGGACTGAGAAACGGTGTTCCACAAAGTAGCGTACTAGCTGTTGTTCTCTTTAATATCTACATAGCAGACTCCACCCTCACATTCTCCACTCAGTACGCCTTTGATGATGACCTAGAACTCGCCTACACTACCCCAGACAAATTCGAGTGCACATCGAGAACACAATGTCTGAGGATATTAGTACGACTTCCATCAATGGCGATTACGTTTAACCCAAGCAAAAACTACTGCTTCCTTTTTTCCATCTCAACAACAATATGTCTAACAGTAAATTAGTGATAAAAATCGATGACACCCACACTCTCCTATACTCCTCCACAACTACATATTTAGATGTAACTCTCTATTGTAGTCTGATCTATAAACAACAACTTCAAAAACTGGCTCAAAAAGTTAGTGCAAGGGTCAATCTCCTACGAAGACCAACTGGATTTACACGAGGGAGCCAACCAGATGACTTTACGGACCACAGCCACAGCCCTAGTATTTGTATTTGCGCCTGTTGAATTTTGGTGCCAGATCTGAACCCAGAGTGCCCATGTGAAACACATTGACACTGTGTTGAATTCCTGCCTAATGCTAGTCACTGGCTGTGTCTCTTATACGCCATACTGCATACTACCATGGCTTGCGAAAATAGATCGTGGAACTTCGTATTTTTTGGATCTCTTCCCCCCCCTCCCGTATCATTTTACAAGAAAAACTAAGTTTTTTGAACATGGGCATAGAAATGTAAGTCATTGATAAAACTAGAAATAACATCATCAAATGCAAAACCAAACCATAACTAAACAAATAGAATCATACATTATACAACCACCCTATTAGCTGTTCTGGAAAAATATTCCATATATTTGTTCAAAGTACTCCTTTAATTTTGACAACTACTCAAAGTACCCATTCTAAATAGACTGTATCAAACAAGCTTGTACCCAAAGTTTTTCTACAACCCCCTCAAATAATTCTGAGGGTGCTCATATTACCTTTTAAATAACAATATTTTCGAATATAGCGAGATAAATTGCAAGATGAGCTTGCTTTCACGTGTTTCAAAGGGTCACAAAAGAAGTGAGTAGCCCAGGATTTCTTTCGCCAGGATTATGAACTGGCATATTGAAACAGACATTGTAGTCAGAGCATAGTTTATGATTCCAGTTTTAAGAAGTACTTTTAATGTCAGGCCTGAATAATAGATTATCAGATCATTAACAAACTCGTAATATCATCTCACAAAACTGATCACAGACTTCCGATGTTTGAAAGCTGCTCTAATAAAATGTGCGACATACTACGTTTTGACAAATGGTCGTGTTACGAACAAAACGTACACATCTACAGATTTCCTTTGAACAATACCCTGTTGAATAGCATTTATTCTTTCATAAATAAAATCGTTTAAACTACAGAAAATAATGTTGTATCCGGTTAAGAGATCGTTCTTCTCCAAACTGTTAGGTCGAATTGACAATGGAATCTACTTTCAACAATCACAGTTAGCACAAATCCACATTTATGGACTTGATTGATATATAAGTAGCAGCTGAGTATCAGACGGCTTTTTTGTCTATTTTACCACTGCGAGCGTTTCACATAGGCTTAAAGGAAAACAAGCTTTTGGACTCCAGCCAACAGAAATTCTTCTTAAGTGATTTTTTAGTCCCAGTATCTTTCACCGCAAGATTGGCATCATAACAGAATATAAGGAATTTTGCTTTTTCCTGATTACGGAATTTTATTCTTCTTTCATTAAAAGTAATTTTCAAAAGAAATAAAAGTTGTTTCCTGTCATACGTATGCCAAACTAGGTCAAAATAATAAAAAATAAAGGAGTATGAGATACACAAACATTTTTTGTGGAATACCGTATTATTCAGAAAAATGTTTCCATATGCCAATAAACCTCTACAGACGTAGTAATGCACCAAAATAAAAATGCCAATCAAGGGCAATGTACTTGTTGACGTGTAAAATAAATACTAAATCTTGTCTGTCAATCAACAAAAATTTCAGATCCTGTAGTGCTATGGCCTCAGAGTGATTAAAAACAGTGGGGCTGACTTTAGATGAAAAAAAGAAAAAGTATTTCAGGCGGTGTAATGCAGAAAATTTTCATTTCAGAGAGAGACAGAGAGAGAGAGAGAGAGACACACACACACACACACACACACACACACACACACACACACACTCTCTCTTTCTCTCTCTCCCTCTCTCTCTGTCTCTCTGTCTCTCTCTCTCTCTGTCTCTGTGTCTCTCTCTGTGTGCCTCTCTCTCTCTTTCTCTCTTCCCCCCCCTCTCTCTTGCTCTCCCGTTTTCTCTCTATGTATATATCTTTTTCCCTTGCGCGCCTCTCTTTTTTTTGTATGTATTATATTTTATAAATTAATANTCTCTCTCTCTCTCTCTCTCTCTCTCTCTCTCTCTGTCTCTCTGTCTCTCTGTCTCTCTGTCTCTCTGTCTCTCTCTGTGTGCCTCTCTCTCTGTCTCTCTGTCCCCCCCCTCTCTCTTGCTCTCCCGTTTTCTCTCTATGGATATATCCTTTTCCCTTACGCGCGTCTCTTGTTATGGTATGTATAATATTTCATACATTAAAAATTATTTTTTCCATTTTTCAACCTTCAACTTACGAGATAAAATCAGTGGAGATAAAGTTCAGTCTAACCACCCTTCAGCTCTTTTATTCTCTAGTTTTGCAGTTGTCATTAGGTGTTTTACATCTACATTTCCTTTTATTCGAAGAACCCATTTATCTTCATCGTGACTAGCTTTTTCAAAAAATTGAGCTTTCTTACAATTAATTAACGTGTGATATGTGCAGGACCATCTAATCACCCATTTATAAAACCTTGCTGTTTAGAACTGTATCTTTCTTTAAATTTTTTATTAATATTTTCCGCTCTTTGCTTTTATTAGTGGGGTCAGAAAAAGTAAGATAGTACTAAGAACACTTTTTTTTCATTTCTGTTTTCTGACTCGATTCGTCTAAGTTCGAATATGTTAGTTCCATTTTCGTCGAGAAAGAACCTGAAAGTCTGAAACGGAAAAATGCTTCTTGATGGGACGATGTACATCCATGAATCTTAAAAGGCGGTGGCTCAGCAATATTCGTTCCATTAATATTTGTAATAATCTTGTCACTACCTACGGGCATGGTACTGAGTAATGAAGTACCATGCCCGTAGAGTAACATACATAGTAATGAATAGAAAGTTGCCAAAGGTACATCGATGCATAAAAGTGGATGAAAAGATGCTGCAATAACTTTCGACCAATCTCAGTGCTCCTTATACTTCTTATAAATGCTAGAAAAGGCTGTATCTAGACAACCGATAACACATTTTGAAAACAATAACTTACTCTTAAAACATCAGTTTGGCTACAGAAAACAAAGATCAATAGAACTAGCACACATACTTTTGACAAAAAACATACGGAAAGCATTTGATAACGACAAGCATATTGATGTAATAAATATCGACTTATCCAAAGTGTTTTATAAGTGGTTTTCTATTTAACTGGAAATAATGGAGAGATATGGAGTAAAAGATCTCAAACAGAGTTGATTTTCAGATTACCTGTTTAACAGGAAACTGTTCCGTACCATCGCAACTTGTAAATCAGAAATGCTTAACATCATTTGTGGTGTCTCCCATAGGTATACATTAGGCTCTTTACTGTTTTAAATCTATTTCAACGAATTCGAGAAACATCTCCAGCATTCAAATCTTTTAACTCCGTTGACAACACTGTCATCTGTTTTCCAAGGAAAACAAACAAGATATTAAAATTAAACTGAATGGTGACTTAAAGAACATCAAGATCAGCCAACTTGTAATAAACTGAATCATGACTTAAAGAACATCAAGATCAGCCAACTTGTAATAAACTGAATCATGACTTAAGAACATCAAGATTAGCCAATTTGTAATAAACTGAATCATGACTTAAGAACATCAAGATCAGTCAACTTGTAATAAACTGAATCATGACTTGAGAACATCAAGATCAGCCAACTTGTAATAAACTAAATCATGACTTAAGAACATCAAGATCAGCCAACTTGTAATAGACTGAATCATGATTTAAAGAACATCAAGATCAGCCAACTTGTAATAAACTGAATCATGACTTAAAGAACATCAAGATCAGCCAACTTGTAATAAACTGAATCATGACTTAAAGAACATCAAGATCAGCCAACTTGTAATAAACTGAATCATGACTTAAAGAACATCAAGATCAGCCAACTTGTAATAAACTGAATCATGACTTAAAGAACATCAAGATCAGCCAACTTGTAATAAACTGAATCATGACTTAAAGAACATCAAGATCAGCCAACTTGTAATAAACTGAATCATGACTTAAAGAACATCAAGATCAGCCAACTTGTAATAAACTGAATCATGACTTAAAGAACATCAAGATCAGCCAACTTGTAATAAACTGAATCATGACTTAAGAACATCAAGATCAGCCAACTTGTAATAAACTGAATCATGACTTAAGAACATCAAGATCAGCCAACTTGTAATAAACTGAATCATGACTTAAAGAACATCAAGATCAGCCAACTTGTAATA
Organism: Morbakka virulenta; assembly: GCA_003991215.1. Taxonomy (NCBI): domain Eukaryota; kingdom Metazoa; phylum Cnidaria; class Cubozoa; order Carybdeida; family Carukiidae; genus Morbakka; species Morbakka virulenta. Next base: position 666,294 of record RDPX01000067.1, read on the forward strand.
AACTGAATCATGACTTAAGAACATCAAGATCAGCCAACTTGTAATAAACTGAATCATGACTTAAAGAACATCAAGATCAGCCAACTTGTAATAAACTGAATCATGACTTAAGAACATCAAGATCAGCCAACTTGTAATAAACTGAATCATGATTTAAGAACATCAAGATCAGCCAACTTGTAATAAACTGAATCATGACTTAAAGAACATCAAGATCAGCCAACTTGTAATAAACTGAATCATGACTTAAAGAACATCAAGATCAGCCAACTTGTAATAAACTGAATCATGACTTAAGAACATCAAGATCAGCCAACTTGTAATAAACTGAATCATGACTTAAGAACATCAAGATCAGCCAACTTGTAATAAACTGAATCATGACTTAAGAACATCAAGATCAGCCAACTTGTAATAAACTGAATCATGACTTAAAGAACATCAAGATCAACCAACTTGTGAGAAACTGAATCATGACTTAAGAACATCAAGATCAGCCAACTTGTAATAAACTGAATCATGACTTAAGAACATCAAGATCAGCCAACTTGTAATAAACTGAATCATGACTTAAAGAACATCAAGATCAGCCAACTTGTAATAAACTGAATCATGACTTAAAGAACATCAAGATCAGCCAACTTGTAATAAACTGAATCATGACTTAAAGAACATCAAGATCAGCCAACTTGTAATGAACTGAGTCAATTTGTATTAAAAACCCCAAAAGCCATAACAGAGTCGTTGCTTTTTGGCATTTATACTAGAGACTGAAGAAATGGGAACACAAACTCGACCTTTTCTATGATGACGTAAGTATTTAAATCTGTGATTTCTACAAGTACTTGGGAACAATTTGGATAGCCCACTTTTATTAAATGTCAACTTTGACAGAATGTGAAAAAACGACATCATCGAAATTGCGTTTAATGTCGTACTTCTCAGGCATCAGGCCAAATTGCAATATATAAGGTAATGATGTTACCAAATATTATACAGTAAAATTAAATCTCTCTAAGAAAATCACTAGAGAGGCTGGTAAAGAGAGTACTTTGCTAATCACAGACAAAAGTAAAAGAATATATTGAAAAGCATTCTTTACTTCTAGTGAGAGAGTGCATTGATGGAATGATTTGTGAGGACTTCAAAAATTATTTTGAAATCCTGTCGCACAGCAAGGCAACAAGAAGCAATGGAATATTGTTGAAAATTCTGAAAACTAAATTAAAACCTGCTAATTCAGCTGTTTTGTGTATGGGTTTAACTCTTTATAATGCACTACCTAGAGATGTAAAGAAAAACTAAAACTGTGAAACAGTTTGGCAACCATACGTGCTGTGACTTCTTTGGTTTAAACTCCCTTCTAATTAACAAGAGGTACCCGGTTAGAATCCAAGCTGTGGCACGCTTTACCTTATACGATGTTTCTATGTTTTCAGAAATACAATCAGAAGAAGCATTAGACTTCACTAAATTTGAATAATGAACTATTCAAAAAAAATGCAGGACTACAATATTTACCAAGTACTACATCTGCTTGACAGAGGTTCGCACTCTTAGTGCGATTTACATTAGTGTTGCTATTGCACTGATTTCTTTGTATATTACCTTTCTATTTCTCCAGTCAGAGCTGCGATGAAACTCTTTTTTCTACGGATTATTCGGAGTTCGTAAAGTCAAGAATTTTTTCTAGAATATCAAACATATCGAATATTACGGCGCCATTTTTCCACAAGATGGAAAGTCACATGCTCGTAATCCACCTATTTCCTCCGTTTCTCCTTACTTGCACTGACATTGAAAGCTTTAGAATCTATTTCCTCTGTGCATATTAACAAAGTTTTTCTCTCCAGGCTAAGGCAGTCAAACAACTCCATTGCAAACCTTTCTTGAATCTTCACGATAACTTTGAAAAACATGTTTATGTTTATCTTTAAATTGTTATGCCCATATCGACTTGTTTTTGTTTGAATAAAATAAACATAGTCCCTTGATAAACAAAGTTTCCGACTACAAATACAAGCACTCATTTACTCAAAAAAACTACTTTGTTAGCTATAAAAAAGAAATATTTCTTTGTCGTAATATTAGCCAGTGTTATCAATGTGATTTTTTAAATTGACTAATGTAAATATTGTTATATGTCACATATCTATTAGGGTGGCCACTTCAAACTCCTAAAACAGTAATAGAGAACATATCTTAAGCATGACCTTAACTGAAAGATTTTTGTTCCGAGGGAGCACAAATATTATCATTCTTTCTTTTATTAATGGCTAATATATGGATAACGTTAACAGAAACAACAAAATTCATAAGGCGTCTACATTTTGAGATTTGTGATTAATTTAGTAAATAATTTATTATTTGTCAATGAAGCTGACAACTTAAAATAGCATAAAATCTAGAAGACAAGCCCACACACGTATTAGACCACTTAAGTCTTGGCCCTTCTCTTTTCTGACATTTGTCAACACGCTGCAGGGTCTTTAACCAGACTCAGTCACAAAGACATAGAAGCAGAGATCATAACTAAAATCAAGGCAAGGCAGGAAAGATCTTATGCACATGTAATGTTTTTATATTTTTATGCGTTGGATATTTCAATAAACCTGCTATAATGCCGTACAATTCCATCAGAGAACGAGTAAGAATTGCCCAGAAAAATCAGATATAGGTCCATTTCATTTCTAATTTTATGGTTTATAATTTCAATAAGAAAGCTTTTAAAACACAGTATTCAAGCTGACAGTAAAATACAAAGTTTAGTGTGCGTGTGTGTGTGTGTATTAGAGAGAGAGAGAGAGAGAGAGAGAGAGACAGAGAGAGAGAGAGACAGAGAGAGAGACAGACAGACAAAGACAGAGACAGAGATTAGATAGGAGGAAGAGTCAATAATGACAACACTTGCTATTAAAAATATATGAAGTAAACGAGAAAATAAAAAACTCAGTAGCGTTTTTACTTGGAGCTTTCTTGTTTATACCTTTGCAAAGGTGGATTACTAGGTGACTATTTGAAATACGGTCCCCAATATCCACAAAAATTTTAACATATTGGAATTTGCAGGTGCAACAATTAGTGGACCTTTTACTTTCTGGGAGAAGTGAGATAATCATACATTCCAGATATGATCATGTCTTTCCCCCTGGGGTGCACGACATGTCAAAAAAGATTATTTGTCACAATTGATTGGCATTGCCACATTCCAGATATCTGCAATAAATTAACCCCTTCCTTCATCCACGCATTATTTCTATCTCCCCGCTTTCCAAGCTCTGCGATCTAGGAACCACTAGAACTATAAATAATATTACTTAACATTGAGGTCTAGTTGTACCCGAAGGAGTAAGGTTTAACTTAAATCTTTAAACTGAATAGTCTGAACGAGACGTTAAGAAACTAGTGTTTTTTGTTATCAATAATAATCTTGCTTTATGATGTTGAAAATAACCTGTCCTTTTAGGTAATAGGTAGTTAGCAGAGGTCTACAACAAATAATAGTAAATATAACAAACGATAATCTATAAAACCTATTCGAGATTTAGTTTATAATAAACTAGCAGAGGTACCCTGCAAAAATGGGCTCGTAAATGGGCTTTCCACATTCCGGACGTTTGCTTTAGATATGTCTTTCTCTGATCGCCCACTGTGGGGTAGATTAACTCTTTTGATTAAATGTGTGTGTTGATTTCCTGGTCGGAAATTGGGCTTTCTTAGTATAAAATGGCCTCAGTGGCCTCAATGACCTCAGAGGTCAAATCTGATTTGATCCGATCCACCATGCATTTGTATGACGGAGAAACATTTTCCATTTCATAATTTGTTTATCCAACCCACATGGCTGAAAAATGGGCTTTCCACACAGAAACTGACTTCCAGCAGCCTCCACTGACCTCGGATGTCAGATCTGATGTGATCCGAACTCCCATTTGTGGGGTCGGGGAACATTTTTGGATTACATGAGGAAGTCTCTATCTTGTTTCACTGAGCCAGTGCCAGCGGCCTCCAGCAGCCTCGAATGACCTCGTCGGCAGGATCTCTATAGCCTATGTCCTGACCAAAGACCACACTGTCATCTATGCAAAAATTCAGCTGAGTATTGGGACCATCGTTACTGAAAAGAATGAACTATTACCCATCAAACTGCTAAAGAACATCACAAAATCCTAAATTAAATGTTACAACGTGGGAAGCTCAAAATTTGGAAGCTCACAGTGGCAAGGTAGTTTTAACGTATATAGCAAGGTCANCACTGAGCCAGTGCCAGCGGCCTCCAGCAGCCTCGAATGACCTCGTCGGCCGGATCTCTATAGCCTATGTCCTGACCAAAGACCACACTGTCATCTATGCAAAAATTCAGCTGAGTATTGGGACCATCGTTACTGAAAAGAATGAACTATTACCCATCAAACTGCTAAAGAACATCACAAAATCCTAAATTAAATGTTACAACGTGGGAAGCTCAAAATTTGGAAGCTCACAGTGGCAAGGTAGTTTTAACCTATATGGCAAGGTAGTTTTAACGTATATAGCAAGGTCATGCATATTAAACCCACCTTACCACTAGCTCAAAAAACTACCGATTTGGAAGATCAACCTTAAGTATGTTTTAGTCTTTCGTTTTTACACTCTACCGGCTATCTTTTCTTTCTGTTATTTTTACCTAATCAGTCTGCCTCACTGGGCTATTTCAACCACGTTGTGATCAAAGAGAAAACACAATCGGATAGCTTTCGTGATTTTTAGCGTTACATTGCTTGGAAAGAGAGTTTAAAACTTGATGTTGAACACTGAACCCTTAAAGTGTAATTGTTATCTAAACATGTGAGTCTTTTTTAGCAGCACCATCAATTCTTTATGATCGCTGGTAGTTGTTGCAAAATACTCTTGAGTAGGAAAATTAAACTAGGAAAGGATTTGTAACTTAGTAATGACTCAAAAGATTGGATAGCAAGATTTGCGAAAGATCTGCAATTTTGTACTTCAAAAAACAAATAATCTATCCCCCACTCTTCGAAGGACCTGATGTCCTTACCTTGGATGACTTCCTGATTGATATATTGATAAAATTCAAATCTCTCTGACCTCAGTTTCAGCTATGATTGTCCTTCTTGACCATAGGTATCTTAAAATAAAGACTGTCCACTGTCATGCTCGAGATTTTGAATTTGAATGCGAGAATGAAGTTGGATATTTTCCTAAAATTATTCTAGACATTAAAGTGTCCATGCTTCTGGTGTATCTGAAAACCATTCTGGCAAATTTTCTGCCACACAATAATGTTAAGAATCAATATTCTGGGGATGAATATGCGTGACTAGTGTCGACATATATGAATCATGAGTTGAAAAAGTTGCACGCGTTTTCTTAAACCGCGTGAAGTCTTATGCACATATGCACTTGTGTATGGGAAAGTGCCTGTTTTCCGGCCAAAAAAATACCAAGAAAACCGCAAAAATCAAGTACAAGCAGCAGACACGAGGTTGCAGAACTTCTTGTAAAGGAATATGGTTTGCCTTACATGAAATATCTATTGAAGCACTGGAAAAGTTCTTTGGTCAGGCTTAACGACGCAACGGGTAATATTTACTTAATTTTTAATTGCTGATTTACATATAAATGAAAATTCAAAGGTTAAGATTTTCCACTAACTGATTCAATGTGAATTAAGGCATTAGCCTTAACACAACCAATAGATAGCACATGCGACAATTCCATTAATATGGGTTAATATGATCTTACTGTGGACTGAGAATTGATTGTGGAAGTGACGAATCCACATGGCGGGAAATCTGTCCTGCCTTTTTCAGTCTTCGTTCTCACATTTATGATATTACCATAACTCTGAGAAGTGCAGAATCACAATACGTGATGTGAAGCAAAACGGAGAGGGAGAGGGACTGACACTAAGGAACTGAGCATCTCTGGTAAAGCTGAAAAACAAAGCTAGGTTTTCACTAATTCATTAATTAGTGACATCTCAATAGTAATATCAAGTGACAGTGTTAAACTAGAGGCAGCTCAAATATTCTGATATGTTCTGTTACTTGAATAGAGGTACATTGTCTGTACCAAAAATTTCCATTGTTCGATTCGTTTATGCTGCTCATAGCTTATTTATTGAGTGCAACCTTCGTCAAGGTTGTTTTCACCTTAGTCAAGCAAGGCACACCTCGTATTTTTCGCCAGATATATCAGCCATGTGACATTTCATAAATATTTACGAAAATTACTTGTGCCTGATAAAACTGACAGAGACGTAACGTGGTTGTTGGTGGAGACGAGAATTGTTGTTGAATGAAGGACTTCACGTTATTCATATGAATCTCTCGATAAGCTTTTGCATGTAAGATGATAAAATTTTAATGACAGTAATAATTGGCAATGATCTCTTTTTACCTAGAAGCGTTTTTTTCAGGCAATTTGGATTGAGAACTCAAATAAATGTATTACGATCACCTGTTTTCAATCCCTACGTTTCACATGCATACAAAGGCATATAGATTACATTCGAATTTATTATCGAGATCTTAAATTTTCCACCTGGAAACCCGGATCTCCTGAATTTAGCAAAAATTCTGAATGTTGCCGTCGCCTGGTTGACTCTTGCTCCAACCCTTCTTTTCGCGCTAGACAAAGTAATATTATTTTTTAATAACAATGCAGGAAAGGAATTATTCAATTTATCTTTCGATCCTTATGACAGTGCAAAATCAAGGTGACGTTTCGATTTTCATCGGGCTGACAGCAACAATTTTCACCAAGTGTTATGACGCAAGGGGATCAAAGCAATACCGTAGGTAAGCAAGTTTGAGAATGGAAATGTCTAGGCATACGAATGAGCGAAGGAATTTCTTAAACGGAGGTCAGTGCTAGAGTAAAGGGACCTTAAGCAAGTGGGGAGAACTATCTATTGTGATGATAACTGAAAAAAAGATTGCTAAGAAAGGCATAAGTCCAGTTCTTTTGATACGGTGACAAGACCTATTTCGTTTGGTCTGGAAACGTGTACGCTGACAAAGAAGGATTAAAGACTGCTCATAACAACTGACATGAGAATGCTACGAAGGATTGTATTGGTTATGCTTGGTGACAGAGAATAATGCGATGGCATAAGGACGAACTGAAAGTATGTAACATTACTGACAAGGCCAAAATGAGCAGACTGAGACTATTTATTTTCTAGAAAAAGCTCGGCATGAAGAGTCACCTCAAGACCTCGCAAATACGCGGTAGAAGGAAATGAAGGGAGGGGATGAAAGAGAACACGATGGCAAGACAACATAAAAGGATCTGAACATGGCTGCTGACCTTGCCAGAGAAATAAAACAATGGTAAAGAAAGTTTCAAACATTGACCAACACAAGACCTCGGCAAAGAAGAGAACCCAACATTTTCGTTAATAAGTTTAAAGAAAAGAGTAAGGAAGAGTCATAAATTACCTAGAAAAACTTGTTTCATTGATATGTTTACGTATGTATACATATATATTAAAAACTACTCTCCACTTCAACTCTCCTATTTACACATTGATTTTTATCTAGAAAAATCTATTTCCTGCTTTTTGGAATACAACTATTACATGTATTTGTACAGTATTTGACTCATCCGACAATCATACCTAAACTTCTCCTCTCCTTAAAGATTAAAGAAAGATTCTAATACCGAAGCTCGATAAATACAAATAATTACAAATTGTTTTATACCCATTTGTAATTTTACAAAGTTACCTGTACAGGTAGGCCAGAAAAAGTGTCGAGGTCAACAGTGATACTTCGCCACACGACAAGGAGTGTAGTTCCACCTGGGACTAAAAGCTACACTATACAGACTTCTTTTCCTCTAAAGGACTTTGCTTAGGAAATATATATTACTTCGTGACAAAAAGGCCAAGCAAAGGGGCGGGTTGAAGGGTATGTTTCTTCATTCAGCAGAAAGAATGAACGCTGCATAACCACAATATAATAGGTTTTTTTTTACAAACGCTAATTGTTGAGAAAGCAAAGAATATAATAGTATTAATCAAAGATGCCTGGCTTTAAATTGAAACGTTGCCTACAAATTGGAAACCAAATATATTGACCTTTATTTCACCAATCAAATCGACCTTGTCTACAAGAGGCCATTTGACTTAGAGGATCATTAAACCAATTACCCCAGAAATACACTTTATTGATGTGGGAAGGAGGGAGTGGCTTGTGGTAACCTGTTTTTCATTATCGATGTATTAAAAAAGGCAAATATACTCTCTAATAATAGATTACAATCTTTCCGATCATCGTCGTATTCCATACATCGACTGTGTCCTGCTCAATTAAACTGCAAAAAGCCGTTGGTTCACATGCTCTTATTCATTCATAGTACCCATTCCCATGCAGAGTCTTAACAGACAAGTTCTTTCAAACCTTCAACTTTATAGCTACCTAGAAGTGTTGACAATGATTAAATCAGAATATCCTATTATCAGTATTACATATCGTTAAAAGTATATTTTCAAAAAGACTTGCATATTACATGATTCCGGTCTTTGAAAAAGTCGAAAAGTTGATTGTTAATTACACTGCGGGTGGTAAATTCGAAAACCAAAATAAATTATAAGGGATAGTTTTAGTAATGCATTTTCATAGTTTTAGTAATGCATTTTCATAGTTTTAGTAATGCATTTTCAAACCAACCAAAGGTAGCAACTNCATTCCCATGCAGAGTCTTAACAGACAAGTTCTTTCAAACCTTCAACTTTATAGCTACCTAGAAGTGTTGACAATGATTAAATCAGAATATCCTATTATCAGTATTACATATCGTTAAAAGTATATTTTCAAAAAGACTTGCATATTACATGATTCCGGTCTTTGAAAAAGTCGAAAAGTTGATTGTTAATTACACTGCGGGTGGTAAATTCGAAAACCAAAATAAATTATAAGGGATAGTTTTAGTAATGCATTTTCATAGTTTTAGTAATGCATTTTCATAGTTTTAGTAATGCATTTTCAAACCAACCAAAGGTAGCAACTGAACAACAGTTTGATTACTACATTGTGTAAATGACCAAGGAAAACAAATTGAACGTGAGATAAGAAAATGGAAAATGTTATTACTTATGTAGGCCTAACAATAGCGTACAGCTTACCTATTTGTCTTATTGGAGAAAGAGGTTCACCGAGGAAACGGGTTGTAACGATGTTCCTCAAACAATATTTCTGGCTTAGTTTGAAATTACTACTTCATGGATTAAAAACTCTTGTCCCTTTAACTTCAGTAAATACTAAGTAAAATAACTTTCATTCTGGTAAAAAGTTTTTTCTGCTTGTCTCACACGGACCAAAGTAAAATACGTTTTTATCACTTCGGAAAACAGAAAATGGGTATTGGAAGCCTGCCACTTTTTGTGGCAACTTTCAAAAACAAAAACTGGCGGGCTATCTCCATTTTCTCATTGTTTTTCGTGTTTTATAGATGTTTCCTTTCGCATTGTGGAGTCTTGCTTCATTAGAATCCCAGTGAAAAAACTTTTGACCAAAGTGAACGTGAATTTTAATTGTAATATTCAGGTTGTATACCACCAATCGTTTATTTCAATACTAATTGCAAAACGTTCGTCGTTGTTGTAAGATAGCACTGATTTCAGTAATACTATATCATGCTTGTAAAAGTCTCAGTATGACATTACGACATAAAACAGTGACAACGAGGTACATTATCTTTAAAAATGTACTGTTTATAGTCAGATAAAAAAACTATTACAAAGTACTGACTTTCTATTACGATAATATTTAAGTAAACGGCTACACTGTGATTATATCAAAGAACTAGACTATAAGAAAATTGTAATGCGCTGGATCATTATGAACCATGCACATGGGATCCGTCGTATATATATACAGAGACGAACAGAGTGCAGGAATTAACTTAAACAAAACACCTCTTATCTGATTAGTAGGAATAAAGTAGTTCTCTGCTTGCTGAGAAAAAGGTGGTTTTCTACAGAAACAAGGGGTTTTGCTTATATACTTCTAGTGTAATGCCTTGAAAACTAACTGCCATGAAATTGTATCTTAAATCCTTCAAGATTAGTTACCAATTATACACTCTCATTTGTAAGATAATGAATTAAGGTAATTATAATTTAGACGATAGACAGTCACGGGTTACAAATGCCTGTGCTTTGCTAGTTTCGACGCATTTCTGGAGCACATCTCTGTATATAATGCTTATAGCTTCTGTGAACAGCAACATGGTCTTAAAATGTTATCAACTTCAATCTCACTTAACGCAAGAATATAATTGAGACTTTCTATCATAGAAAACCTTCATAAATTAAACTCTGAAGCCCTTGAGTACCAAAAAATGAAAAAGAATATAAATATTAGGTAGTAGTAACAGTCTCTTTGTATATTTAAGATATAATACAAAAAAGACTGGATCGGTTAATGATTTACCATAAGTGGACAAGTTCATATAACTTTGCTATTGTGATCAAAAAAATAAATACATCTGTATACTAGCAGTTACAACACTTTTTAACTTGTAGAACTAAATATTTTGTAATATCCCAAACTAAAAAGTTTTAACCTTAGGTTAGAAAAAGGAATCTAAGTAACCTGTTTATCTAAAAGTTAAAGTGAACTCTTGAAGCCCTATCCTTACCTAAAGGCTGACTCAGTAAAATCGAATTCAGTAACACTTGACGTTTCTGTTGTAGCACCCCAGTCAATCGGAGTCAGTTCCAAGTAATATGACACTCTGGCTGAGTGGGGCATTTGAAAAGGCTGTAAATTTTTTATTAAAAATCTCATGATTTTTTTAGTACAATCGTTACACAAATTTCAATGTTGGAAACTTGTGAGGAGGAAATGTCGCGCTGAAGCAAGAATGTCAATAAAGACGTTTTGAATAACACTCAGGCATACTAAAACCACATCTTAAAAAACAAAAATAATACTGTATACAAATTACAATAAAAAATAACCAAGGATTTGGTACAATTGGCAATAAATGGGGAAAGTAAGACTTTGAAGAAACGCCAAGAACCTTCCTCATAAATCCCCAAAAACGAAAAATGCAACGCTACTCTAGAAAACACTCTTTTACCTAAATATATCAGTTGACAAAGTGTTAAATATTATTTTGTAGAATAAAACGTCGAGGTTATGTAATAAGTAACACTTTTCAACGTCAAAGTGACAGTACAACAATCGTACATTGGTGGTTTAAGGTGATCACTGAACTTAGTACGAATAGCTCAAATATCTGATCATGTCTTCGATAAGTGTTTGCATTCTCTCATTGTTTTGGACTGCTTAATTGTACGCCACGTTATTTGAATGGTTTTTCTGAAAGTGTGGTTTTTCTGAAAATATAGTTTTACTGAAAGTATCGTTGTCTTCGTCTGGAAAAGACTTGTCAAAAGTCTTTCAATGAAAGCATGGTGCTACTATATTTCATTTCATAGCTATTATAAAGGGCAATTTGTGTGAACTACCTATATCCCCCAACAGTAGTAGTTATCCTATTTAAATAGTAACAACTATTTACTAGTAAAGCCAGAGGATGTAGCTCTTCAGTAAAGAGCATTAGCACAGTTTCATATTTTGCATTATGTATGGAAATCATTTCAAAATTATTAATATTGGAAGATAGGATATTCAACACGTTATAGTTCTTGGCCAACTTATCACAAATGTCGAGCTGTGTCCCCAACAGGTATTTCTTATTTCAACCAATTCATACATTAGAATGTTTACAGAGTCGATACTAACAGAAAATGAGAAATATTATAGATAATGCTATACTTATTATTCGTATATTAACTTTTTTTGGCTCATACCTAATGGGAATGCTCTTGGCACAGAAAGTTGTGACTGTTTTTATTAAATAATCTAATTCTGTTAATCAACTATCCCTGCTTTGAACCTCTGAATATTCATTGGAGGAAATGAATTGATTTTCTAACTTTATATTTTATATATTTTAACGGCATTTGGTCGGATTGCCCAGAAACCTTGCTTCAAAGGTTTAATACAAAATTATGGCCAAACGAACTGTTTACCATTAACCAAGTCAAAAAAAACTATTTCAAGGAAACTTCCAAGGTTATCATGCTTTTACTACTGCTGATATGTATGTGAATACTCTTTAAGTATTTTAAGTACCGTTGTTTGCACTATTCTCGCTATTTTGAGAGATGTCCTCTGATTTTCAGTTATTTTGTTTATCATTATTAATAATATTATTAGTTATTATTATTATTATTAATCAATATCATCACTGTTATTCTTTAAACAATTCAAGATAAACACAAAGTCATTTGATTCAATAAGATATATATTGTAATCGTTATCTGAAATATAAATATTGATCTACTGATCTTTTGACAGAAATCAGTTGTTAAAATGTGTGGAAGGTAACATATTTTCAAATCAAAATTGACATGAACACCCTTTGTCATTCACTGGGTACTTAGCCGGAAAAACCACAGAATCTAGACTTCAAAAAGGATTTTCAATTACAGCCGGATGACGCAGAAATCAGCTGAAAAAAAATCTTAAAAGACGAGTTTTCGAATCTCGTTATTCCCCAAATTGCCCCATATCACCAAGCCATAAAAAACAAATAAACAAAAAAAAACTGAACAAAAAAGACAGCTGCAGTTATTTTTAAATACACTTATTATTCCTTAAAACCTCATAAGGGATATCAATTTGAATATGTATATTCGAATAAATAAATACTAGAAAATAAACTACAGAAAAATATTCACATTAAAGAAATTCTATTTAAATGAGTTAACTAAATTTCTGCTTTCTGCAAGAATCACAACACCTTTTGCGGTAAATGGTGAATTTGCAGAATTGAAGTCGGAGAATAACTTTACAATAATGACCGCTTTTTTCATCTTTACATGTCCCTTTTTGCGGATTTTGAATTTGTTTTATTTTTGATGAAGTCGATTTTTTTAGAATTGGAAATGCTGTGTTCTTTGTTGTTAAAATTGTAGCTGTTGTTTCTGGTTTGTACAGGGTACTATCTTTAGAGGTTTTACTTGAATATGTTCTCTGCGTTGGATTTTTTTCAGAGGTGGCCAAACGAGAGCTTTGTTTGATATGATTTTCATGATCATTCTCATCTCTTATGCCCTTGTCATTTGAGGCAACCTTAGCACTCTTCCAAAACTTTCCATAACTGGTGCGAACCATCGGTCTTACTGTAGTTCTACCCCTACTCTGCACGTGATTATCTTCGTCAGTTTGCATTTTGTCGGTGGGCTTATATACACTGACTCCCAGTTCTTTACTTTGCGTCGGTGCCTTTCGCTCTTCCGTACGGGCTCCTATTATCGTTTGTAATGCTGCACTAGATTTCTTTCGCGCTCCACAATTTAAAGCTTCACAACGTTGAACTTCAACCGGTTTTTCTTCCAACTGGCATCCGCGCCCTGCGTGTCCGTCGCTGGTAAGACAGGTAACTCGTCGCTTTTGAACACCAGTACCACATTTTACTGAGCACTGTATGACAAACGAAATTTGACACTAATTAGTGACCAAGATTAAGAGAAAGTTAAAAAAAATAATAATAAAGAGAAAGTAATACAGCTCATACCACTGAATAACAACACTCATTTAAACAAAAATTTTGTAGCTTACACAATCCATTTTCATAAGATATTATTAAAATTTATTAAATTTAGTACCTCAAACAATTGAAGCCTAGTGATTGGACGACTTGAGCATGGAGTGAGCAAGGTTAGGAACACGAGTAACTAAACAGAGATATTTACAAACAATTGCATACACCAAACGAGGAAGTAGAAGGTCGTATCGCCTTTAGAAAGTAAAACTTGACGAGTAAACATTTCAAAATTTTAAATTTTATTATTGCATCATTTCTGAAACTTGATAGCTCTTCTTTAAAAGTTTGAGTATATTAGAGTCACAAATACAACCCCGTTACTGTTCTGTCCAAATTTTAGTGTTAAAGAAAAAAACAGTCCCACCCCTTCATATAATTCCTAAATAAGGTCTTTACTTCAAGAAATGTTTGGATCTACTATGACATATTTCGCACAATATCAAAGCATAAATCAAAGCATGTATACAAAAAGTTGACTCACATCGCCCCAAGGTGTCATAAACCAAACGGTATCTGAGCAAGGCGCGGGATAACACTTCTGCTTGTCCTTTGGATGTTCAGCGGCATTACACTCTGATGACGATGCTTCCACAAATTTTCCATTTTCTATCACGGCACAGATGATAACCCTTGATTGAACCCCTTGTCCGCATAAACTTGAGCACTGGAATGCAAAATAGAGATTAATTAAGCGAGTGTCTTAATGTATTTGTAAAATTAAAATGTTTATTTTAATGATATATGTAGCGTAAATATGTTTAATGTGGCAAAGTCATCCGAAGAGTGTTAAAAAAAACACAATACGGTGTAATATTTTAGAAAAAAAAATATCAAAACAATGACTTCATAACTTATCACTTTACAGGACTTTCACGTGGGTGAAATACAAACCAGAAACCAAAAAAAATAAAACAGTGGATTAGTTTTGAGGATATATTTCGGCTTATTTTGGAGGATTAGTAGACAATTTCTGCAGGACTGGTTGGTGTATTACTTGTTAATTTTTTTATAATTTGGCAAAAAATTTGATAAAAAAGTAATTACTTTTTAAAAGCACTGAAATTTATGTTAGCCCTTACCTTTCCCCAGCTTGATGACAACCAAACTCCTTTGCAATTTCCTACTTTGCACTTTCGTGTTTCAAATGGCATCTTATTTCTATTGCAATATGAATTGGGTACTGCTGAGCCACCAACACCAGCGCAAAAGACAATCCTTCGCTGGATACCTTCTCCACATTGTGTCGAACACTAATGAAAACAAAAGTAGGTAAACTAAATTGTTTTTTTAAATAAAGAAATATAAGCATATGTCTATAATACTTAATTAAGAAATATAATAAAATGCTCTGGGAAAAGCTACAAATATGAGATAAATGAAATACAATTTTATATCATCGAGAGATTTTTAAGGATATCTTTGATGAAAATACCAAAAGCATGACTGTTCGTTAAACAAATATTGCTTTCAGTTTCACAGAAGAATACCTAACATTCTCGACTGGTCAATAGTTTCTTTGAATGTTACAAGAGTAAGCATGCAAATAAAGGAAGGCATGATTAAAATCATATCAAAGAAAAGAGTTTGGAGATGATTCGCAGCTATGATAAAGCGGGATTTGACGGGAAGGGAAGCGAGTGATAAAACCGGGGAAAGAAAAATCGTAAAAACACTAAGGGAAATTACATTACGATAACATAATTGAAATAAAGACTCAACTACATATCGTTATTCCTTCGGATTTTCTCTTTATACTTAAATTATAACCGATCTTTGGCCGATCATAAAATCTAAATTTTTCCTTTGTAAATGAGAGCTGTAACACTTCATAAATATCTAATGAAATAAATTCTGAAATGGGGGGAGGGGTTCAGTCCAAATGATAAAAATTGTACTATACTTTCGTCATGAGATCACTTTTTGTTAAAGCTATTGGCACTTCTAGCGTACTAGCTAGATACAACAAGAGAGGTATGTTTCATATTGAATACTCTGGACCAAAGGTAAACTATTTACTATCTTTATCCAACGTTGATTCTATCACTGTAAAGATAAAATGATTCCTTAACAAAAGCAAAACAACCTGTCAATGGGTCAATGACGTTGTACCACCACCTACCTCACTCCATTTGTTTGCAAACCATAATGGCTGACAAGGATGATTGTTACATGGCCTTCGTTGAGAGGGTTTTCTGTCTGGGTCACAAGCATCGTGGGACAATTTAAACCCATCCTCATTTACACAGTGAAGTTGCCTCTCTTGCACACCTTTGTCACATGATTTTGAACACTAAAACAAAATAATTAGCAAATATATTTCCTATCCCCTAACTTGCAATATTCAAATAAAAAATGATGAAATATAAAGGATGAAAGAAATTTGAAGTTACGACCGGCAAGATCCATTGACCTTCCTACTCAGATCAATTTGACAAAGAATGCCACAGTACAACTTTGCCGGGTCACGAACGATGGGTTCAAAAGTAAACATTGAATAAAAATAGCAAAGTCTACATAAAATCACACACACACACACATATATATATAAAAACACAAAAATCCTATGTACAGGTGAAGGTTTATTAATTGATGTTAATACTGGGATAAGCAATGTCTGTTTGGTGTTGTCAAGGTCTAGCATGTCTAAATGTTTTCATTATTACATGCCAAGATTGCAATTTGTGTTTAAATATACACTGAATTATACAGGACTCACAACGGCGATGTAGCTTAGAAGGACGGATGCAAGTCAAAATACTTCTGCGGGAAACGAAATGTGAGTTTGCACCCTGAACATTTCCCCATGTATCATTCCAGCTAACTGAATGAATTTAGATATCTCTTTTTTGTTAGTTTTCATATAACAATTGCTACTAGAAAATTTTATCGTCATTTTGTACACAATAGTACCTACTAGAATTTTTTTTATAAGAAACTTGAAATTTGAAAGTACTACAGTACTACTTCATTAAGTACTGCAATACTTACAGATTTTAAGTTTCTCATGATTTTTTTAAAAAATGTACTATTCAAAAAAAAATTAGCCGTAATTATCAAAGGTTTACAATTTTTTATTATAAAGTTAACGAAACTAACCTAGTTTCTACAAATTTTTTACATTCTCCCTCCGGGTGCTGGCGTCAGTTTAAACTGATACAACAAAATTTCTGCATTAATTTTTGACGCGTGCATTTTTTTTACCAAAACAAAGTCTTCATTACTCATTAATGCTAACAAGAGATCACAAAACTAAGACAATTGCAACTGTTGACATGATATGACTTAATGTTCCATCATCGTTAAAGTAACAAAGCTGTTGCTACTTTAACGATTAAATTACTTTATGAATTATATCATAACAATATAGATTTGTGTCTTTATGACCCAAATTAATTAATTCGCTGAAAATAAACCAGATTAAACAAAATTCTACCAACTAATCATTTACCTCGCTCCATTTGTCTCCATGCCATGTAGGTTGACAAGCACGTTCATTACACGACTTTCGGCGTAGCGGTTTTTTCAATGGATCGCACGCATCATAATGTAATTCATATCCATTTTCATCAACACAGTGAATTTCTCTCTCCTGTACACCTTTGTCGCATGATTTTGAACACTAAAAAACATATATTTCAGTACGTTATTTGGTGTTCATGCGAAATGTCTTATTTGTGGAGACACTCTGATGCCATTAACTCTACATAGCAAATAATTTGTCTCCATGGCAATACCTTACCATCAAGTTTTATATGCATGTAACTTTAACTGGAATCTTAAGCCACGTGACGACTTGTGTGACATTATCTTACTAAGCTAGTTTTATGGTACTCTTGGAAATTTGACTGAATAATATGACAAATATGACTGTATAGTATGAGAAATATGACTGTATAGTATGACAAATATGACTGTATAGTATGACAAATATGACTGTGTAGTATGAGAAATATGACTGTGTAGTACGAGAAATATGACTGTATAGTATGAGAAATATGACTGTATAGAATGACAAATATGGCTGTATAGTATGAGAAATATGACTGTATAGTATGAGAAATATGACTGTGTAGTATGAGAAATATGACTGTATAGTATGAGAAATATGACTGTGTAGTATGAGAAATATGACTGTATAGTATGAGAAATATGACTGTGTAGTATGAGAAATATGACTGTATAGTATGAGAAATATGACTGTATAGTATGAGAAATATGACTGTATAGAATGACAAATATGACTATATAGAATGACAAATATGACTGTATAGTATGAGAAATATGACTGTGCAGTATGAGAAATATGACTGTATAGTATGAGAAATATGACTGTATAGTATGAGAAATATGACTGTATAGTATGAGAAATATGACTGTGTAGTATGAGAAATATGACTGTATAGTATGAGAAATATGACTGTATAGAATGACAAATATGACTGTATAGTATGAGAAATATGACTGTGCAGTATGAGAAATATGACTGTATAGTATGAGAAATATGACTGTATAGAATGACAAATATGAGTGTATAGTATGACAAATATGACTGTATAGTATGACAAATATGACTGTATAGTATGAGAAATTTGACTGTATAGTTACTGAATGCTTTCAACATGTAAATAAATTTAATGGTTTCGATAAGTTCTTAACAGTTTTTAAGCAATGCAATTTCGTCTATTTACCGTAATCAGACCACATGTGTACGTATGTATATTCTAACAATGGCTCCCAAACATTGAAAGCAAGACACCAATGTACTCAGTATCATTTATAGAGTATAATATTAGGAGAACGTGATACACCTATTATACTCTCGACATACTTGATTTTTTATATATCGATTTGCAAGTTACAAGTATACGAGGCCTATCAAATAAAAAAGAATCATCTATTTAATGACAGCTACATTTTTGCCGGAAATTAAACGTCTAAAAATATATTTAATACAATTTGCTTTTCAAGTAAAACTTGTTGTATGCAATTCTGTTTTAACACAGTGCGTGTCTTCATAAAATCAAAGCAAATTAATTCCGAAAAAAGACAAAAAAAAAAAAGAAAGCAACTGACCACACTCCATTCTCCTGTTTTCCAACGACGATAGCAGGGGCGATAAGGACATTCTCTCTGAACTGCCGGCCTCGTTTGAATGTCACATTGACTAATGGGCACATTTATTTCAGCAGCTTTTCCATTACGCTTAGTCAGCTTCCGACACCTGATATCTCGGAGTTGAACATTTCCACGACCGCATGTCTTTGTGCATGGTTTCCATTGTAATGCCACCCATCTGAGTAATATAAATGTAATGTAATTGAAATTCTTAATTTTCCCATGAAAAACATTAAATTACTATTCTAGCAGTAGAATTCATCATAATGTCCAACGTTGATCACAACATACCACTGGCTGAGTGGCTAAGGAGCTACATAACAAATCCGAGACACTCACGTGTTGTACGTCGGGCCATCACTGAAGTTAATTGCTTTGCTTACAATAATTTCCAATCGAAGACCCTAGGATTCACTTGAAGAATTTATTTTCGAAGAATGGGTGGACTTCACAGTACTTTCCACTTGGGCAAGTGGTGCTAGGGAATTTTGTGACACCGAATCCCCTCAAAATATTTTTGTGATCCTCCTCATTAAGTTAAAAAATACGTTGACAACAATTCAGACCATTTTACGCGATAAAAGATTTAAATGATGTAAATCAAATTATGTGATAGTAAGGAAATACGAAAAATTACGTTGCTAATTCATCTTCTCTTTTGTCAAAGGGGTAGAGAGGGAAAACTAAAGCAAAAATCCAAGAGAGAAACTGAAATAAAAATACCCCAAAAACCCCTAAAACCTTCAAAGTTAAGCATAAAATTGCCAAACTTCAAAAATATTGCACCTGTAATCAAAGAACAAATCAAAATTCCAAAAATATACTGTTGAGCCCACTCAATAATTATTTTCTAGTCTGACACTCCGGGGAATATAGGAATAGAAATTAAGTATCAGAATATTTCTAGAATGTAACGTTAAAGTCTAATAGTTTCAGTAAATATCAGAATGTTCGTATTCTCTTACTTATTATAAAAGAACACTAATAAACAATAGATGTAAGACCTTTATCATGTCACGAGTCTTAAGCTTTTCCTGATCTACGTTTGGAGAGATAAATTGTCAGGCAGCCTGACGACGGGATAAGTATCTCTCCAAACGTAGATCAGGAAAAGCTTAAGACTCATGACATGATAAAGGTCTTACATCTATGGCTTCCTCTGAGTCCATAAAGTTCAGAATTTTCAAGACTAATAAACAATGTCCACTTGAATGCTAATTCAAATCAGGTTTATATGTGTCGAATGCCATTTCTCTGGCGCACAGAAGTTCAAAGACGCAAGGATTAGAAATAAATGTATCATTGTACAGAAGACTGAAAGCAAACATTTTTTTATACCAAAAACAAAGGATGTTTAAAAAAGGACAAGTAAGCACCTATGTCCTGAAAACTGTTAGCTAATTCAGAATTTTATGATATAGCATTGGCTTCTTTAAATGATCGATGGTAGTTTTAAATGCATGACGCATCTGGATCCTTGCCGATTTACAATAAGGTTCACTATGGATTGTATACACCAAATATAAACAGGATGCACGTATTTAGAATTTTGGTCATCAAATTTACTGATCTTCCCTTTTCCTCGCTTTTCTGAAGCTGCTGTTGTTACTTGAAGGCTACGTCTTCATTTTAGAATTTTGTGAGGGCTTAGTTTTAGGTAAGCAGATCATGGACGAGAGAAGATTTTTTGAACCTTTAATATGAAGATGTTATCGTCAAGGTTGTAAGCAATTCATCCCGTAGAGTCATGCTACATCAAGTAAATAGTCAAAGCGCCATATATTGTCTTTAGTTCAGTGCTGTGTTCGTTCTTTTTTATTAAAGTCACTGCTGAAGTGTTGTGGTTCAACGGCTGGTGTAGTTGCACTTTAATTACAAGGTTCCAGGTCCGATTTTTCGAGTGGAGTATGGGGAAAGCTACAGAATCTTTCATAAACCCAGAAACTGGGAAAACGACGTGAATATAGAAATAAAAAAAAATAAAAAAATAAAAAATAGGAAAAACACCAAAGGAACAATCAATCAACCAAGGCTGGTCCATGCAACTGGGTTCCTTATTGTTTCCGTGAAAATATCTACTTCTCGATACGTTCAAACAAACAATACTTCTTTTTCGAGGTATTGTTCAATTGTTGTTTGTGATACTGTACTGTTATTAACTGTCTTCTAGACAAGGTATACAGTGCTTAACCCATAAGCAATTACCCTCATATGAATCAGTAATATGATCCCTTTAACCTAAAAAAACAGGGCGTTTTAACAGCGTACACTAAAATAAGTGAATTACTGAATAAGCCTTACAAAAGAACCGATACAAGACTAATTAATTTAAAGAAGCGGGTAACAGCCACCGTTTTGTAGTTGGATTCTTTAGTCAAATGCCTTAGCAGAGGATTTTAAAAATAAAACTAATACAGTTAGTATGCCAACAACTTAATCCCTCAATTGTCGCATCCTTTCAACAGCTGTCATCCTTTCTCTTTTTTGTACTATATCTATAACTGAAATAGCCTTGTCACATAAACCAACAGAAAAAACTAGCTGTTTGGATAACCAGATTTGGGAGATATTATTTCTTCTTACTTCCAAGTTTTAATAACAGATTAATTAAAAATTTTGGAACTACAAAGATTGCTCTTTTTATCAAATCTCTCCCTTTTGTTTAATTGCGCAAGACGCAAACGTCATTACTATTTCAACATTCCAGTCAAAAATCCCATACCTAACACCACAATAAATAGCCAAAGCACTGAAGAAACAATAATCTTGTGTGACAGTAAAAATAATTGGATTCTATTAATAGCTATTATTGACAAAACAGATCTACATGAATTAAGAACAGAAATTAATTCCCTGTCCATATTTTGATGGACCTCACTTTAACATTAAAATCCAGCAACCGTTTTTGCATACATATTCGATTCCATATCATGACGTGAAAAAAACTTCTACATCGAATAATCGAACACGAATCTTTATCATCAAATCGTTATTCCCATTACATCTGTTTTATTTTAATGAAAATAATTCATTTTTTCCATTGGCGGTATTTTGAGCTATTACACATACATGTTTCTTTTTTCGTGTTTTGTCAGTCTAACAATAACATCAATAGATTGGTAATAAATAAAATTATTATTGCTTGGCTCTTACTAGTTCTTTGATGTTCTTCTGGGTATTCTTTGTCATGTCAACGCTTTTAGCAACTTAGATACGGTATTATCCGCAATATGCGGGCTTTTCCAAGGATGTCGACAACTGTATACTTCAAACGGTGCCAGGTATACCTAATTTCCTACGCTAGACTTTGCATCATCATCATCATCATCATCATCATCATTATCATCATCATTATCACTATTATTATTATCTTCAATTTGCAACTAATGCACTGGCTGATATTAAGCCGTTCTCTGTGAGAAAGCCGGTCACAACCAATAACCAAAGGTATCTCATCATAGTCTTTCCTTTTCAGTGCTCTAATACCTTTCGCAAAATCCTAGCTGTTCTTAATAGTGTTGTTTTCTGGAGTTCGGCAATGTTGACCTCAATCCCAATCTTTTCCATGTGTTTTGTGAAATTTGTCGTCACACTCCCAAGAACCCCCAAGACAACAGGTACAACGCTAACTTTTTTAAGATTCCATAGCCTTTGGATTTCTCTTTTAATTTCCTGATACTTGTCAATCTTTTCCTGTTCTTTTTCACTTATCCTGGTGTCTCCGGGGATGGCAACATCGATGACGATTGCAGTCTTGTCAACTTTATCAACAATTACGAGGTCTGGTCGTCGTGGCTCAATGACATTGTCACAAATGTATCACTATATCTTAACTCAAACTTCCACTTACTCATACCACCTAACAAAAACGTTTTGGTGTTCGTAGCCACCTCAAACAATTCTAAACATTCTCCAATCCAACTATGTGGTATCATGTCATATGCTTTGCGGTAGTCAATCCATGCCATAGCAAGGTTCGTACTTCTTCGTTTGCAATCTGTAAGGACTGCCTTGTCGATAAACAATTGATCTTTCGTGCCTTTACAATTTCTCTTACATCCTTTCTACTCATCAGGTATCATATCTTCTTCATCAAGAAGGTTGTAGAGACAGTCCGACATGATACCTGTTAGCAATTTCCACATCAGAGGAAAACAATAAATGGGGCGATAGTTATCCACTGCATTACTGGCCTTTTTGGCACAACACTGTTCTACCAAAAGTCAACCATTCAGGTAGTTCTTCATTCCCATTCAAAATCTTATTTAATTGTTCAGATATTCTCTCGTGAAGGCTAGATAACCATTCTGCATCCTTGTTATTTTCAGAGGCTACACATTGGTGGGTGCTTATCAGTTCTCTACCACCATTACTCATTTGCGTATAGAGCTTTATAACACTTGTCGTAGAATGCAAGAACTTTCACTGACGGAATACTTTCTTTGTCCGCCGATTGTGGACATCAACCTTTTCTAGGGTCCAGACTATCACAGCAAGACTATATCGTACACAAGCAACCCCCAAGGTCTTAATAGTTTGCACGAGATTTTTGGGTTTGGGGTTCCATTTTAATACCTTTTTCAGTAGTATATTCAAGTACTTACTGTCAACTCGAGTTTTCAATTTATTCTTCACAACTTCTTCCAACCTCAGCACACCAAAATATTAAAATCCTCTTTTCCTGAACCTTTCAGTCTTACGCAATTGGGCAAGTCAAGACCTTTACTTTGTTCTACCTTCCTTCTATGCATCGTGGCAACTGCACACTCCTGAATTCAAATTAATTCTTTCAGAATATCTTTTACACTCTCCTCGTAATCTTTGGCTTAATTTCCTCCATATTTACTCGGACGTTCCTCTCTTTAAGGCTGGACATTTTTCTGACCTTAGTTGCTCAGATTCCTTGCCATTTTTCAAGGAATTTTTATGGCAGCTTTGTATCTTTGCCATATCACTTCTTCTGGGTTTTATGTCCCTCTAATTTCTTCACTTCACAGCCAGGTTTTGTAAGGTTTTTTAAACGATTTTCTGTGGCGGCACCCATTAGGTGACGTACTTCTATAATTTTTTCCGTCTTGAAAAAACAAATTACGTGCTTTTTTCTACTCCCTCTTACTCGCACTACTTTTCTAAATGACAACCCCATTTTAGTGTAGTCCTCTGTGCTACACAAAGCGGGTGTCGAAAACCTGTACTTTCAATGAGGCAAGTAAATGCCCCTACAGGTAGAGCCACTGATGAGGGGAAAAGAGAACCATATTGGAATCTCTTTAATTTTGAGATAAAGTGTAGATGTGCTTATACAAATGTATTCCTGTTGTGCGAAAGACACAAAATACAACCTACAATGTTAATTTTAAATGGATAGAAATATCGCAAAAATCTAAAGCGTATTATATGAGGTCCAGCTACTGGGCATTTAAAAAAGAAGCTATCAGAGGAATTTGCTTTTATCTAAACTACAATCACCTCTGTTCAAGTATTTGAAGCAGGAGAAGCACTGGAAATCACTACCCTTCGCGCTTATACAAACGCTGTTCTTTAAAACACATGTTCCAATCACAAGAACGTTAGCATGTAGCATGTAGTCAACGTTTTACCTACCTCGATGGGCAAGGATGTAAATTACACATTCGCTTGCTTCTTGGTGGGGAAGAATGACCACAGTAGTAGTCTGAAACAAACTCGGGTCTTCTATCTGTGCTAATGGTTGTGCATCGATAAAGAAACTCTTGCTCTCCTAAAAAAAAATATGCACATTTCATTAATGCTATTGTCTAAACTTACGTACAGTCAAAAATACAACGTCCAGCTTTCAACATGAGCAGTTATGATACTCCTATACTGCAAGCGCAGAACTAATAAAAACCTGGACGCTTAAACAGGGTTTAAAATGGTAAAAAGAAAAGCCTTTCTGCATATAGACAATTACTATAGTCTTAGAAATAGAAAATGAACCTAAAAATGTAACAGTATAGTTCAAAATAAATCGCGGAAAAATCACAAAAATACAAATAAAAACGGTGCCACACTCGAATAAACAGTAGTGAAAATATTATATACGTCTCCAAAAATGGAAACAACAAAAAACATGCATTCCAATTTTAACAAAGAATAATAATGATTAGGTTTCTACATATGTAAGAGCTTTATCATGTCATGAGTTGTATGCTTTTTCTAAGCCACGTTTCGAGAGATACTTCTCCACTACTATCAAATGAATAGAGGAATAATCATCATTTAACATACAACCATATGTTAGTTTTGGGTATGTCATATAGACATGCCATTAAAATTCATCCTTGGACTATCTAAAGTATATATTACCTCCACCACATGGCGCCGAACATGGGGTCATACTGCTTATTCTCCATTCATGTTGAGCATGAGATCCTCGAGCAGCTACATTTTCTGATGGCGCATGCGCAACATCATTTTCCTTTACTTTCGTAACATCAGGAACTTTCAACGTGTAATTATAAACAATGGCCGGTATTTCTTCTTGATACAGTAGCTACCATTCAAAATAAAAAAAGGGAATCGGTAATCCAATGAGAAAAAGGGAATCCTCTTAAGATCACAATTTGTGATTAATAAGCTTTCAGAAATAAATTTAGCTGCGGCTGCCAAAAGACGCATCTATTGGCTCTACAAAGGTCTGACATTTCTATTCCGATAAAAATTTAAACAAATTTGTCGAAGTCCTAAAATATTTATCAAAAAATTCTTGTAGAAAAAATATACTTGAACCTAATTTCTAAATCAGACGTTTTTCTACAGGTAATGATATTGTGAATGCCTCCAATGATTTAACTTTTTCAAGAGCATTAACACCAGAAAGCTGAAACCCGACAACTTTGTTTTTCTTATCCGTGAGTTAAAATTATATGCAATTAAACATTAAAGATTCCACATAAACATTATGTATATAAATAATATGGATGATGATGTATAATGCTGAGCTCACAGCGCTTGCGTAGTTTGAGCACTCAGACAACATCCCACAGTAACTGTTTAGGCTGTGTTTGCTCCGGCAACATGGCCAGAGAGTTACGTATCAGAGTGATGTCTCTGAATCTCTGTGCTGCACTGATGAGCCCACAAAGGGCGATAACAAAGGACGGTACTGTCTGCAGATTGAGTATATGTATATGTGTATGTATATAGATCAGTACAGTCACTAATGTCAACAACAATACCATTATTAATCACAATTATTTTCGTCGGTAACCCGCCAATTTAAAGCTATCTTGTTTTGCATCAGTTAAATACTTTAAGTATTTCGCTGAGATTTATTGCTAAACCATTTCTGTCTACTGAACCGGTCAACATTTGTTTCGTCTTCTTTAAATTCTTCTCTAGAACTTAAGTAAAGTTGTCAATCTTTCTCTCATATTACTTCGCAACACCAAATGTGCTCATTATACAAACCAAAGAAAAAGAAACATTGTTTCACTATCCTGATTATATTTGCTCAAAGAAGTTCGTTTAAAAACATGTTTCGCAGAAAAAAGGTTTACTAAGTGGAAGGCTCGTACGAATCATTTCAGATTTCAGCTTTTAAAAATTTGAGCAGCATTTAAAAGACTGTCAAAATTTGCTTCTTCTATTAAATTTACCTGCACTTCAATCTCTCGTTGTACTGGTCCTCTGGCTGTAAAGCTTTCGGTAGAATATTGGCCTCGTGTTATTTTATACCTTATGACAGTTCCAGCAGCCTCTATTTCCTTGCTTAGGTCTATCTGCCAGCCACCGTTCACAATATATCTACCACCAACTTTCAACGCTGGGAAGAAAGTAAAAGTTTGAAATTGAACCGGAAACTGACAACTTGTGAACAAAGACAGAAATTTTTCAAAATTGAAAATAGCGCCATCGAGCGCCCTATGATACTACTATGGAATACTACGTTAAATGATATGCAAGCTTTTAAAATTCCCAACTATTCCCAAAATTCCATTCATCTAACATGCAAAACAAGCACGCCACAAATAATAAACACAACAGAAAGTCGGTAATCATCTCTGATATTTTTCTATTCTTGAACATCCAAAAAACCAATGTTTTGTTTCATAAGACCATCCAACAATCCTAAGATACCCCTACTGAATACTACGTTAAATGATATAAAAGCTATTAAAATGCCCAAATATCCGAAAAATTCCATTCATCCAACAGCTAAAAGAGGCATACCACCTACTAATAAAGATAACAGAAAGTCGGTAATGATCTCTGTTATTTTATCATAATCATGTGTGTGAATACATACATACACAAAAATAAAAACATATATCATGAATTTAGCAAAACAGTCGTCGTTGTCTAATTAATTTGCAAATTTAATACCCACAGGAAAATACAAGCCCACAGATCTGCATATATTATTGTTTATTCAAAATTAAGAAGTTCTAGATTTTTCTAACAAACAATACCTAAATAGTTTCTGGATGGCTTGGCTTCGGCAACCTTTACATTTGTTGAACCAAGGGGAATTTTAAAGATCGTGTTGTATCCTAGAAAAAAAAGTGACAATGGCTGATTAGCTAAAGTTCCTTGAATTAAAATAAACGTAAGGGTGATTAATTACAAATTGGAACACAAAGCAGGCATATAATGCCGGGCGGTGAAAGCCGTGAGTCGAAGATTCGACGAACTTGGAACAGTTGGAGAGAGCAGCCCAAAACAGTGACTCATGACGAACTGTTGTCGGTGTGCTATTCTCCAGGCTTTAAGCTTAAGTTCGTAACACCGAAGGATGTGTGACCATTTGATAGTAGTATCAGTAGTAGTAGTAGTAGTAGTAGTAGTAGTAGTAGTAGTAGTAGTAGTAGTAGCAGTAGTAGTAGCAGTAGTAGTAGCAGTAGTAGTAGCAGTAGTAGTAGTAGCAGTAGTAGTAGTAGTAGTAGTAATAATAATAAAATAATAGTAATAAAAAGTAAACAATAGCAAAGAAATGTTAGTATCAATTGCAATTCAAAAAATCAAATCCATACAAATAAGACTGCGATATCCAGTCATTATTGACAATCGTCTGATCAACTGCAAAACATCTTCTTGAAAAAATATCTTTTCATAGAAAAGAAAAGCAGGAAGTAAAGTAGCCAAAGAAAAAGCATGATAGACATTATCCGACATGTTGCCATGATTTAATCGATATTAATTTTCAGACAGTCTTAGTCATTGTCAGCAAAATCTTTTCAACATGAACTGATAGCACATCGTTATAAGGTATAAATTATATCCGTTACCACGTTTTAGATTAGAAACAAGGGGTAAAATGGGATGTTATTTACGAAGATGTTACGCTTGTAATACATTCTTGCAAGGTATATAAAAAACCCTCTGTTTTTCCATGTGTTTTGTTAGAATAATGTGTTAAAAGTGGATGTTATTGAAGAAGGTATTACAGGGATGTTACTTGCAGATATGTTACACTTGTAATACACTGTATAATACATTTTTGCATGAAATAATATACAAGCTGAAACACTGTTAACGTGTTTTAATGTAGCAGCTATGGTAGTAATACAACTACATATAACTCTAGAAATTACATGCACGTTCTATTAAGATACTGGTGATGCTGATGCACTTCAATTGATAGGCTTTTATAGTGTAAGACACTAAAAGGTTATACATAATAATTACACTTAAAATATATTTTTTAAAGATCTATATTATATCCTTTTAACAACTGTTAGAATTAAGTGTTAAGACAAGAATAAAGTAAAATACAAAAAAGACGATTGATGAAATTATAAGAACATTTCGTAATTGCTATGTTTAAGATATATAAGAGAAAAATTACACTTCAGTACAAAACAGCAATGAATCAAGGAAGGAAGTATAAAGGTTTGAATACTTTAGTGTCCTAGCGGTAGCTCCACTAAGAATACTAATAATGTGCTACTCCATAGAAAAACCACCAACTGTACAGGCTCCCGAAGGAAATACTCCCTACCAAGTACCACATAACCAAGGCATTGCAGCTGTAAAAACAGTACGACAATATCAAAACAAAATAAATATTCTACATGCAAGGATAGAATAACAAAATTTTTAACGAAAAAAACATTTCAAACAAAGAATAAAAAAATCCCTTTGCCTCAGATTAATAAAAATGTGAAAAGTAAAGAGCAAATGCTTACCAACTTTAAGATTGTCTGTTTTGTTAAAAAATCCCGTGATCAGTTTTTCGACAAATTTTACTTCTGATCGTGGTCGTGATTGCGGTTTTTGTTCGGATCCTTCCAGAGCTCTAGTTGCTTCGGATTTTTGTTGTGCCACAGGTTTGGCCTTTCTTGGCTAAAGCAGAAAGTAAAAAACATTGACGTTTTCAGCAACGGAATAATATATTGTATATGACTGATAATAATAGAGACAAACTGCAAGCCAAATGCAGACGTACTTTTGGGATCGACTAAAAAACTAAAGCAAATTCTTCCAATTTTGCTTGCATGTTTTAGGCTTCTCTAAACATACGTTTAGATATACCAGTGCAACAAGCATATGCAGCAAAAGTTTTATTCAAATAGGTAGTAACTGTTCCCAGTGACAAACTCAAAAAAGTCCCTAGGAGGAATAGCGGTATTAAACGGTAAATACAGTAACATAAAGAAAATCTACAGTTTAAAAATTCAGTGATGACCAAATTGATTCCACAGTTAAATGATTCTGGGGGCAACTACATAGAAATTAATGTAAATTCTATCATAAAGCAGCTCTGTTTGTTTAAGAAATGAACACTGAACAACACAACTTTAAGGCTTGGTCCTGAACTGTGTACAAAAGAATTTCTCCAAGTGCTTCATTTTAAATCTTTTGCCAGAACATTTTCATTACGACAAGTATAAGAAAATGGATAAAAATGTGACTACGTTCTGCAGCCAGAGAGAAGACATGACAACATGACATGTTAAAAAACTACTCAGGAAATATCTGGTGATTATGAAATAATAAATCAAAATTGGCCGGCAAAACAAGGGTTTAACAGTTAAAATCTCATGTGTTTCTTTGTGCTCACAACACAAACAAATTAAAAGTAGCTACACTTTTCCAATAAACATGATATTTTTTAAAGGTGCAGATAAGCGACTATCAGAACCATCCCACTTTCTTACCGGTGGCCTGTGCTTTGTGCATTCTCCATGGAAACAAGCCTCCGTTCCATCTTCACCACAAGGAGTTCCATCTTTCACTCGGCTAGCTAGTTCAACGAACATACGATGACCTTTGGCCATGCAGTAAAGTTTGCATTCTGCTAGTTTGGCTGTGAGCAAAAAAGAGGTATATAGACCAATAAAATAATAAATAGTTAAGAAAGAAATTAAAAATAATTTTATTAGTCTCTTAGTTTGACTATCTTAGTTAAATAATTCTTGAATAACTAAAGCCCAATTTCTAATCCAAGTACGCAGAATTTTACATTAATTAATGGGCATATATTACAATACTGCCAGGGAACGAAAATACCAACTGTGGCTATAAGATCAATATTCCATGCCAGCAACAAAAATTACGCGTCTCCTCACTGGCTCTTCAGTTTATGTATGTCAAATGGTTAGAGCAGGAACGAAGGCTCCTTTAGACACACGACGGTCATTCCTTAAGAAATTGGTTCATAAGAAATCCTAATATAAGTTTAAGAAAGCTTTCAGTATAAAGTAGTCTTAATTATATAGAAGAAGGAGTTAGTTCATATTTATAAGTGCACAAGAATTAGCAATAAAGTTGTCTCTGTCGTAGCGTCGTGTACAGTATTCCTTGACAAAACAAGAAAGTGTCGATTATGGTAATATGAAGCTAATATCAATTTCTTTAAGAATTTATACAATTTTCCATAAAATGAAATTTGTTCCTGAAACCATTTCAAGTTTTCTAATAAAAACACTAACAAAAACACAAACAGAGGTCTGCTAAAAATTTTCAGTAAATTTGTTTAATTTTTTATTTCTTCATTTTTTTAAATTTGTAAAACACATTTCAGACCGAAAACCTCTTCAGTATATAAAAAAATTGCGTTTAATGAGAGCCATGAACAAGATACACAATAATAAATTACTTTTATAGATTGAACTGGTCAATATTGTTGCCAATCTGGTAAGCATTTCTGCCAGTGTGAATTCCCAAAAACAGAAGTATGAATTGAAAAAATCAGTTTTTATTAACCGCCAATTTCATGTTCACTATTATTACTACTGCTATTATTATTAATATTATCAAAATTATCATCATCATAATGAATACTGGTTAAAGAAACAACAAAAAGTATCTTACCACGAATGTATGGAACCCAACTATATTTCTTCCCCAGATAATTTTTGTCATTAAATGCGGAACACTGGTGCAATCTTGATTCATATTTTTGGTCTTGAAATGACTTTTGTGAAGTACACAACTGTGGGAAATAAAAATGCAACTAATTCAAAAATATTTTTACTTAAAATACAAAGAAGTTATAAAATATGGTTTCCATGAGTAAATTTCTCTTCTCCTACTCTACATTTTTTTCCACTATACCACGTTAGTTCACCCCTGTCCCATCTCCGATTCTCACCTCTATTATAATTACCTAAGTCCCTGAATATACTAACGTAACCATGTAACTGGTATGTGAAAGACGTACACAATTTGAATACAAACACAACAAACACACTGATACATATTCTCTCACTGTCTGTCTGTCTGTCTGTCTCGGTATCTTTCTCTCTCTCTCTCTCTCTCTCTCTCTCTCTCTCTCTCTCTCTCTCTCTCTCTCATCTAAAACCAAAAATTTGTGTTAAAAAAGATGTCAATAACCCATCTCTAAACAAGACAGGAGCAAAGGACAAACCAAATGGGTTTTCACAAAGAGGAAACTACGAAGCGAAAAATTGAAATACTAACCCCAAATAAACACCTGTTATTTAGGCTTTAAACACTATATCCTTTGCCGGTATCATAAATTATTATCTAGTTAACAGCTAATCTTCCTGCAACTTCAGACACGACACAAAGAAACCTTCAAAGAGGCCTAAATTTCAACTGTGCATTTCATAAAAAACTGATTTAAGAAACAGAAAATGCCCCTGAAATCATAATATTTAAACCGCACCAAAAAATAAAGTACATTTACCATCTTGAAAATTCTTAACTTTATGGACTCAGAGGAAGCCATAGATATAAGAGCTTTATCATATTGCAGTATTTCAATTATACATAAGTAGTATGAAACACAACATAGTATAAAACGTATCACATTCATTTATATGCTATACCAATATAAAATATAATATAGAAACATATGAACAAGAAGTAGTAGTTGGTGCTGCTGCAGTAGTAACAACACCAGTAGAAGTAGTATTAGCAGGAGTAGTGGAAGTATACTAAATAAGTATACTAATAAGTATTAATTTTTAATTATTTTTAACGTTAGTATCCTTTTAATTAGTTTATTTAAATTCGTATTAAGTTCATAATGTCTCTTAATGTAAGGTGTTTCGTATGTTTTAAACAAATAGAGTCAGAGAGAATCTGCACCATGAACACCTGAAGCCAGGTTGCTACATTATTATATGTTTATGTGGTTGTTGCCTGCCTTTTTTGTGGTATCTGATCATTACACATTTAATAGATCAGGTGGTCGTTTAAGTGTGATTCAAAGATATTCTTTAATTTCACGTCAATGTTGTGGCATCAAGGCATCTTTTAAGACGGCACGACCAATAAACATGTCCACTTCATTTATCTTCATTTAGGTGAGGTATTCTTATTGTACCATTGGACCCAATTTGCGCTTTCTCAACATTCATTAACAGGCGAGATAAGTACCAAGTCTCCAACCATACTAAAAAAGGAATCTGAGAACAAATAAATATAAAGAGTCAAAGGATTCGTCCCTCGTATCAACGTGTCTGGCGGGACGTGAAAAAGAGAACTGAGTTTGTTCTGGAGGCATTTACTACATACATTAGCGTTCTCTATTTATCAGCTTACTAGCTAACGCTGGCAGCGTATTTAAATATCTAAAAATGGTTGGCTTTTTCAGCTGTGTGTAAATAAAAAAGGCAACAGTAAATCATGCCATCGTTACTTAAAATTGACGCATCCAATACTCAGTGAGAAATATATCAGTTACGCTAAACATTTTCCGTACAAGAGAGTACGCAGTCGTCAGAAATATTTACCGAAGCAACACAACTGTGTTAATGCTTCAAATCATAAGAGTCTTCAACAACAGTTGATGTCGAGAGCTTCATCTGCACTTGTTGCTTCCTTTCACAGAGTGAAGAGTACAACAATTTCAGTTCGAAGACCAACTGTTGTCTCATTTTGTACAACTAGTTGTGGAAATGAGGCTAGATTTTTCGTTTTCCGTTGAATACGCAAAAGCTGTTGTTTACAGTTATACAAAAATAAAGCAACAACGTTACCAGTCAATTTTAGGTCTGTCAAAGAAAGGTGCATACAGCATATAGGTCTTCGAATGTTATCAATAAATATTTAAAAAACTGGCTGTGGCCAATAGAGAGGTGTTGCTAATGTATAAAAGTAGATCAGCTTCCTCATCTTGCTAGTCTTGCAACAAACAAAATATGGTTATTTTACGGTATGTTAATTTAGACAAGGCAAATATGAGGAGATTGATGCAATAAAACTAGCTGACAAGTGGTGTCTAGAAGAGAGAGTATAAAGCTCGTGACAGGCTGATCTCCAGATTCACGCCCTTGAAATCTAACAACTGGAAGATTCTGTCAAGATTTGATAGGAACACTATGAATATGTTTTCTAGAATTTAGTCGAAACAAATGTAAATAGCAGTTAACATCAAGACCAATATTACTACCACTGTTACTGTTGAATCTAGTCTCACAAAGTGCAAGATTATGAGGAGATTCCGCATAAAGAAAAGCTTTCACAAAGGAAATATTGGAAGGAAAACCTCTGACATTACTGAAATGTACCGAGAGAGCATTAACAGGTATTTCAGGGTTTTTGTAAAACCAGTACCAGACATCTCATTTCTATGCAGAATCCTGTGTCCGAAGATTCTTTCCGTCCCTTGCCCACTGTGGGTCTGCAGGGCAGTAGAGTCATTCTTTCAATTAAAATTTGCATTGAAAAATTGAAAATAGACATCTCATTTAGAAATGGATGTGTTAAACCAACATCTAGATGCAGAGCACCAGTAAGTCAACTGAGCGGGGTCTCGTCTGTAATATCAGGTACAGAGTGCCCGTATCCTCCCAAGGAGGCTACGACCACTATCTACCTGATATTACACTTGTAAATAAAAGGAATGGTGATGATATAACACTTGCTCTAAAACCCATAAAACAAGGTGTTAAGCATATCAACCACCTTAGGAACTGTAAGAAATTGGTGCCGCCTTGCTTAAACAAGGACGTGAGAGAGGCCTTATACATGCTGTCTCCGGAAATTTCAAGACCCGGTTTCTCGTTAGATTAAAGAAAAAAATTGAGAATAATTAAGGCTAACAAATAGTACCCCCCAGCCAAAAAAAATAAAGTAATCTTGGGGTTCTTCCGGTGTTGTATACGTAAAACATTGTCAAACATAATGTCCAGTTGTTCCTACAGACTATGAAAACACATCCTGCATCGCAATGAAAAAATTCAATTCATAATAAAGAGGAGAAGCAACAAGAGTATTAGTTAGTGAAATTTCCATGCTATGTAGAAGTTCCGGGATCAATTCTCCGTCAGGAAATTCCTTACTACTTTAATGAAGCCCCTTGGAAAGGTACCGTCTGTGAGACCAGGAAATGGGTGGAAGAATGTTAAAGACGCTCCCAAAAACAACAACAACTAAAACAAAAATGACACTACACTTACTCTAGTACTGCACGGTTGGAAGTCATGAGGGGATCCTTGACAATTGCCGTGGTTCACCGTACTTTCAGCTGCTCTATGTAAACTAAATTTCACCGGCTTCTTTTTGCTAAAATTTAATAAAAAATCAAATATCGTAAAAATTATTTCAAATAGGCACAATGAGCACAAATTATATATCATATGGTATTGGGTGTTACGGAGTTTAAAGAGAACAGATTCACAAGAAAAAATTGACCAATGCATCATTGTATAGGAAGGTAGGGCGTTGCTTGTAACTTCCACACGTTTGTGATCCTCTACATCTGTTTCTCAGTACGAGTGGCCAGTTTCTGAGTTGTATTTATCAATCAGGTTTCTAGCTACCTCCTTTAAGGCAGAATAGGGGTCACATCTGACTGACGTTGTCCGGTCCGTGTCTCTCTTTCTCTGCTAGTTATTATTACCTGTAGGAAGACCATCCAAGAAATATTATTTTTATCTTCAACTGATACACTTATACTTGAATGTTTTGGTTTTGATTGAATTCAAAACCAGTTTCTTATGCAGTTGAAGCCTCTTCATTTATTACTCACTGCAAAGGTTTAGCATCCAGGTGCTGTATCTAACATATTGTGATACATATTTTCGGGGTGAGTTGGTTCTCCTTCCTATTTTGATTGGCAAGGAGGGGCGTTTGTGCCTCCATGTCAACTATTGTCAAAAATTCTCTGTCTCTCTGTCTGTCTGTCTGTCTGTCTCTCTCTGTCTCTGTCTCTCTCTGTCTCTGTCTCTCTGTCTCTCTCTCTCTCTCTCTCTCTATATATATATATATATATATATATATATATATATATATCTGTGTGTGTGTGTGTGTGTCTCTCTCTCTCTCTCTCTCTCTCTCTCTCTCTCTGTATCTGTGTGTGTCTCTGTCTGTCTGTGTCTGTCATCCTCTTACATAAAACCGCTGATAATGAAATTTTTACATCACCTTTGGGTTCACAATTGAAAATGTGATCACGCATTAATGTTGAAGATAAAGCTCGGTTCATATCCTCTATTAAAAACCCCCAGTAATACAAAGCATTCAAGGGGTAACGCATACAATAAAAGAATCTACAGATTACAAAAATCCTAAGAGCTTAGAAGGAATTAAAAACTAATTAACAAGGAAGCAAATAGGAATTAATTAAAATAGTCCGGTGGATAATAGGTCCTTTGAAATAATAATTTATTACTACGATCTCCCATGATATCACTTTTACTAATTGAACACCTGAAGAATTTAAAGCAGGTTATTTAAACGAACATTACAATTGTATTTGAATGTCGGCTGTTCCTTTGTACCAATAGCATTAAGGAAAAATTATCGGAGTAGAGTACACATATTTATAGTTCTTTATCTAAAATGCCTTCCGGAGATCAAGGTCTTAATCTGTCATCAGTTAGTTTGCGCCTTAATTACGATTTTTTTGGTGCACAGCCTCGGAAATCTGCTTCAGTGGGGTTTTATTGATAGTACTAGAATTAGAAACGTTTTTCTAAATACTACTCCATTTGTGTTGGTACGATTATCTTGTAAGATGAAGATGAGTGATTAACTTCACTTTTCATTTCTAAATGAAGTCCTATGATTTGTCGCCTTATATGTCAATATCTTTTAATTGTATGTTTATTTCTAAAGGTTAATTCCTGTGTGGATGACATCCGATGCGAAGGAAAACTATTTTTAATGTACAATATACACAAATACACACATTTAAAACATTTTGTAAAAAAAACATGAAAAACTATTTTTATATCTTCATCAGTTTATCTCGCTTCATTAGTTTAGTTCCACATAAACAAGAAAAAACCCAACTTGGATTCGATAATGAGTGGAATAATATTGCGTACGCTATGGAAGAAAGCAAAGAACTCTCTTATGTGCCTCCATAAGTATACAGCACAATAAAACTATACATCTTTATCTGTCTCTCTATCTGTCTCTTCCTCTCTCTCTCTCTCTCTCTCTCTCTCTCTCTCTCTCTCTCTCTCTTTCTCTCTCATAAATATATATATATATATATATATATATATATATATTATATATAAAATTTATATAATACATATAGATGATATTATACATTTTCTCAGCATATGTATTGTTGGGAAATCGACATTAGGTTACACGGAGCCACCCAGATTCAAATCAAGGTCAATTACGACCACAGGACCTGCCGGTGAGATATTTTTCGTAAATATCTCTAAGTATTAAAGTAGAGTGTTGTTCAGCTATAAAGTTAAGCCGTGGCTCGAAAGCTGAGAAACAGTAAAGAGAAAAATGAAATTTACTGGCATCGTAGAAAACTGGAGACGGAGAAACGGGCGAAAGGAAGTTGGAATAAGAAAAAAACAGATAAAGCTGTGGAAAAGTCATTCAAACTTTTCACTTCTTAGGTTTGTGCTTACTTTGTATTCAGTAGCTACAGGTTTCCACGATATGAATGGAGTTGCACTGTTTTAGAAGTTAATGCAAGTATCCATCAAAGTATAAAATGATAGGAACAATAAACTTGGTTTAGGTTAATCATAATGGTATTCTTTCTTTTCTTACATATTGGCTTTATCACTACATAAAAACAAGAACAGGTAAGTGATGTTTTGCTGTGATTTCACTTCAGTAGGAGAAAAAACACTTGACAGAAGTGCACGCGTATTAACTCACATATTTTCTAAAGTATTGCCCAAATTGCTACGATTTAGCTCAGATAACTCGAATCAAGACTGCAATGTGTGAAACGAAAAAAGGCTGTTGGTGGAAGAGAACGCTACGAAGAGCAGTTTTTACATCAGTCCATTACCTGTGAGTACAGTACCAGTATTTTAAGAAATTACACCCAAGACAAAGAACTAAAAGTGATGCCTAATGGTATAACAATGCTAATGTCAATATATTTATATTTTCGCGTAGCCACCTTCGTGCGCGGCGTTGGCTATTTCGTCGTGAAAGGGAAGGTGCCTTCGATAAGTGCTGTCTCGTTGGAGCTGTGGTGGTTTTGTCGTGCATGGAGACATCAGTGCATTTCAAAATATTGTCGCACCATATCAATTTTGGTATTCCACGCGGATACCAGGTTCCTGTTGGCAGGCGAAAGTTAAGAGCATTTGCGAGACCACCTTGATAACACAACTGTCAAAAAAGATTACGAAGAATTACGCCTTGGTTGAATTATTCATTGTATGGCTTGTATGAAATCCCGAAATACAACGGACCATGATCAACATGGGCATTTCCAAGCCAAATTAAGTCAAGATTATGGTTTTTTAAATGGGTCTCAAGCCAATTCTTGATGTAATAGCTTTTGGAAAGAGGCAAGGTAATGTCGTTTAAAAGTGGATGTCGATAATCAGCTTAAGCCTCCTGAAGTACACCTGACCATCTACAAATGGAGTCGAGTACACTGTTCGTAACAAATAAACAAAAATATATAAAACGAATCAAACCGATTTCAATGCAACACAAGCTGTTAGCGACCAAAAAGTTCCTCTCTGATAAAGCTAAAAGTTGCCTTTGGCTATTGGTCAATGGCTGCAAAGGAACGTTACATTTTCCCATTGAATTCAAAATATTGAAGACTCGTCTATCGTAGCTTTAAGAAAACACAAATTACATTTAATTGGGATGTGATTTATAGGAATTTTAAAGCTCAGTTTTGTAAGCTTAAGAATAAAATAAAAATAAAATCCAGGTTTAAATTAGCACATTGTGATTCAGAATTATAGCATTCTTGTGTTTTTTTCTTCATACTCAATAGAGATGGAAGAGGTATGCTCACAGTTGTTCGTTGGTCTTGCCCTTTACTTTATTCAAATTACAGATCTTTTAGATACGGGTTTCCCGTATGACAAGTTCTCTCTTCCCGGTACCCTTAAGTTATTTTTAATAAATACTTTTAAGAAGAATCCAAAATCCTGATTATAGTCAATCTTAAACATGGTCATGAGCACCGAGAATCAAAATAAACTATGATATCCAACGTAAAAAGAATCAGTGTGTACAGTAATCAATCAGTCAAGGTGATATTGGCTTTGTCAATGAACTGTAATGATGGGATATTAAAAATGGAGGGTGAATAAAAAGGTACAGAAAAAGGGTTTTAAACAAACATCCGATTGTTAAAAAGTAATTCATAATGAAGCATTAGTTTTGTATGAGATGATGT
The DNA here is from genome assembly GCA_003991215.1 of Morbakka virulenta. Taxonomy (NCBI): domain Eukaryota; kingdom Metazoa; phylum Cnidaria; class Cubozoa; order Carybdeida; family Carukiidae; genus Morbakka; species Morbakka virulenta. Next base: position 705,055 of record RDPX01000067.1, read on the forward strand.
TTTTCTAATGAGAAAAATGTGTCACTGGGTAGTGTTCGTTCTTAACAGTGAAAACTAAATTCTTCAATAAAAAATGGAACGAAATGTATACTTAAGAATCAGCATGAAGTTATCCTCTCATAAACCACTCGGTATTTGATGCAAATTGTATAATCGTAGACCGTCAAAAGAAATCATGCTTCGGGAAAAAGTAAGCCGTGAACTTTATTTCTAAAGAAGTTATGCAAAACAGTGCTCATACGATGGTTTCACAAACAGCAAATTTAGAAAATTCTGACCTTTATGAACTCAGAAAAAGCCAGTTGTAACAGCTTTTTCATGGTATGAGTCGTAAACCTTTTCTGAGATACGTTTCGAGAGATACATCTCCCATCGTCAGCCTGGCGACGAGAGATGTCTTTCTCAAAACGTAGCTCAGAAAAAGCTTGCGACTCATGACATGATAAAGCTCTTACATCTATAACTAAATATACGCTTTATTATATAGCTTTGAAGTCAAAATAATGCTTTCTTGAAGTATGGTACATAATTTTTAAGCTTTTCTTCTAGTGCCTCTCAAGGGCCTGTGGACTCCTATGCAATTACTCCAATTTCACTTCTTCCCATTGAAGGGAATGACGAGAGGCATCAATGATTACCTTGGTTGGGTATTTCACGTTCCTCTATTGGGGTAAGCTACTGTAACTATATAAACATATCGGACGATTGATTAAGATATTTCAAATTAAGAATCTGAAATAAACGTAAATATATCACGAAACATCAATTCATTCAGTGTGAAGGAAGCAACAATTTATATATATGAAAAAGTGTTAAAAACGAGGTTCTAACATGTCTGCCAATATAATATTGGCAAACGGCATTTGAAACGAAAAGAGGACAAATTAGAGGCACTATAAAAATGAAACAAATTGAAAACAGTACCAAAGAACTTAACGTATTTAGAAAGATGGGGGAATCTATTAAACTATTATCAGTACTAGTAAAATCAACAAATGCACTAGATTGCTATTGATTAAGGGCTGTATACGTGTACATAATCATTTGGGTTGTAATCTTTGCTGGATGGGATTAATTTTCTGCATCGATTGTAGCTATCTTTATTGGAAAAAATTAAATAAATATGCTACAACACTGTGCTATTCGACACATTTCCAAGAATTGATAGTTAATATAAGAAAATGTTCGAAGTTTTCGCGTAAAGTTATCAATGAACACAATTCAAGCTGTGGGACATTTTGGAATAATATTATAGATTGGGCGTGATTCGAATCATATCGTTTCCCCCCGCAAGACAAAGTTCAGAGGTTAAGAAGAAATAAAGAAGTATCCATTTACTTCAAGGAAGACGAAGAATAAACTTACAGTCAAATTCAAAGCTCATCTGCTTGTCAACTTTTAAAATTTATGAATGAGCTATATATCATTGCGTTTAATTTTTTGTCTGCTTTGATCGTGTAATATCGCTATGTTATACATTATCGCGTACGGCATATAATGTCATGATAATAGTGTGACAATAATTATGAAAGATATAGCGAGAGATCAAGGTCATTATCTAGTCCGCAAGGATTAAGTATAAAAAACATGTTGGCAACTCAAATATATCGCATTAATAAGCCGAATTGAAAGAATTTCCTAAGCAGGAATAAAAGGCCAATCGAAAGATATTCGACACTGGTTCCGAAAGATTAATTGCATAGTTGTTTAATCACACTTGAAATGACCAGACTTAGATCAAGAATTTATTACCATTGAATGAAGTCAATATACAAAAAGTTCTTTGACTAGTAACAATAATAATAATAACAATAATAATAATAGTAATAATAAAAATAATAAATATTATTGTAAACAAGTACCTAATTTGGCATACGTGACCATAAAAAATATATACACATACTGCCAATATTTGTCCTCATTAACAATTAGGCATTCATTTTGCAACATAGTCTTTGTTGTTTTCCTAGCTGTTTATATCTTTCAGTAAACAGTTTTTGCCTGCAGCCCTACCGACAGATACTATATTAACATATACACTGTGTTATCACAAAATAACGGCTATGAAAAAGGGGTACCTACTTTTAAGAAACAAAAACACTAACTTTAGGTGGTGGAAAAGTAAATAATCTATTTCAGAAATGTTTGAAAAAATGGTCGTGACACCCATCAGCTTGCTGCAGTAATAAAGAGAGATCATTTGCTTTGCGGTTCCTCGCAAGTTCTAATGTGAAATGCGCATTCCTCATTTCAGGCAATCAGTAAAAGCCACCAATCCACACACCGCAAATTAAACATTAATATCGGCATGCTATGTTAAGTCATTTATCACGGCAGTTCAGAATTAGAAATGTTAGGTTTTAAAAGGTGCAAGCGGGAATGTTTATTCGATCTCTGGGCTGGCGGCAAATAGTATTCTCTATTCTAAATATAGGCTTGACAAATTTTTGGGATTTGTCTTGATACAAAGCTGAACATAACGTCAACTTCGAATGAGTTAATGTATTAATCTTGAGTGTGGCATCGCAGGCGGCGAAGCCAAGAATTTAATGCACATATTTATCAGCCCGGGCAATTTATCACATTTAAAAATTTAATCCAATCAATAAAGACTATTTGGAACCGGTCCAAAAATGTTTTCACAAGGCAACTAAAAAAAACCCCAAAAAACCCCCAAAAACCCCAACACCTTATTAGGGCATGCAAGTGCAACTGGGAATGGAAAAAAATCCTAACAACTACAACAACAACAAAAAAAAGAAACCTGGTTCCAGTCCCTATTGTAAAAAATAACGAGACCCTAGTAATCGGTTTCTGAAATCAAAGAAGCTTTTAATGGTAAGAATACGGATGAGAAATATCGACAGTAAATACTAATTAAGAAGTTTTGAGACTTGCTCCTTATATGCAGGTCATCCTTAAAAGTGTTATCTTATCGTACATTGTTAAAAACGAAAATAAAGTCACATACTTTTTAATAAAAACGAAGAAAAGCAATAGAAGAAAACTACCTTTGACAGCTTCTTGTTCTGGTACGAACACCTCCATCACAGGTTCTTGAACACGGTGACCAAGGACCCCAAGATCCCCATGAATCACGATTACGTAATGGTGGCCAGCTTTGCGATCTTTGCAATTGTTGAAAATTAAACCTTTGTTGAGAGCCAGGGTATCTTCTGTCGTAGGGTTGGGAAGAGCGCGGGCGATATGCTGGAATATATCCAGGTCCATGTGGTGAATTAGGATATCGAGGAGGAGGCCTATAAACCCAGCCTCCCAACCGTCGTTGGTCAAACTGTTGGTATGAACGTGCACTGTGACTAGGATGAGCATGAAATCTTCTATTGTTTGGATATCTGATTGGTCCAGGTGGTACCTTATTTCTACCTCTAATACCAGTTCTGTCATAATTTGTATACCATCTATTATTATTATTGTTATTATTTTTTGTAATACTTCCTGGTTGAGCAGGATATCGTCGTTGAAAGGCAAATAGGTTTCTTCCTCGGTGTGGATACTTTTGATTATTTTGTGAAGCAGGTAAGGGTTTTCGAAGGTCCTCTTCCGGCTTCTAAATGAAAAGTGTAAAATAAAATTGATTAGTTGTTTACGTCTATTGATTGTCCCCACCATAAATTATAAACAGAAATCACTATAACAAAAATAATCATACACAAATAATACTACTTCTACTAATAATAATATCATTATTATTATTACTATCATGATTACCTGATACCATATCCAAAAAAATTGATTATAATTTTCTAAAATGATTGACAAAAAGGCATTAATTCCAAACCACAAACGATAAAAGATTACCAATTTTTAATTTATTAAACACATCACTTCACTTCTTCAAAATATTCCATGAGCTGCTAGAATGGTCAGGTACCAGAAAATATCCAAACAGAGGTGGTATTGCGTATAACGATTATTTTCCAGTCACAGACATTGTATCAGGGAGCTTTCATTTTCAAAACTGTTATTACCCTGAGTGAATAATGGAGCAGTGCAATGAGGAGATACAAGGTTGCCGAAGTTAAGTAGTGGTGCGAAGTGTTTTCAGGGTAAGCTATGCTATGCTAGTCATTCTACCGTGTGTATACTAGGAAATCAAGGTAAAATGGTTAGAAAGGATGGTCTTGTAGCTAGTAGAGACTATGAAAACTCGGATGGAAAAGTTTAGTATCAATATGATATCAGTAATACATTTGTAGGTTGAAACTACGTGAAAATAACTTGGTGGAGTAAACATCCCTACCAACAGTGGTCTTTACCTGTTATTTTTCACTCCATAGTAAAGCAATATCTTTACTTTATCTATTAGCCACGTATTTATCTTTGTATTACTTTTTAAAAATCCTCCAATATGGTAACTTCAAAGTATATTATTTTAAAAAACAATCAATGACTAGAATGTCTAGTTCAGGTTTCGATGAAAATAAAGAATTTATCAGTTAGCTTAGCCTTATTAATTTAGATCGAAAGCTCTTTGGGCAGACAAGTGTGAACCATGACAGCAGGATGAGAATTATGTGTGTGAGAGAGTGTTTAAGTACTTGTGTAATTCGTAGCCAAGTGCTAAGTACTCTATTTCCACGCTTGAAGCCCAACAAACCAAAGCCCTTTATCAGAAGGGCCCCTATACCGTCATCATTTTACCGACTTCATTAAGTGTGTGTGTGTGTGTGTGTGTGTGTGTGTGTGTGTGTGTGTGTCAATGAGTAGGGCGGTCTGTGTGTGGTCAAGCGCTTATTACTCTACCTTCATGATTGAAGCAAAACAAACCTCAGCCAGCAGAAATCCTGAGCAGTAATCATGCTACGGACTTCATTAAGCGCGCACGCGTGTGTGATTATGTGTGTGTGCGTGTGTGTGTGTACGTGTGTGTACGTACGTGTGTGTGTGTACGTGTGTGTGGGTGTGTGAGGGTGGGTAGATCTGTGTGTTGTCAAATGCTAAATGATTACAATGCTTTTCCTTTGAGCTAATTAAAATCACCAAAGAATGCTATTACTTAAAGATCACTTTAACGTTTAAAATTAAATGAATATATCCTATTTAAGTCAACTTTCCATGCATTTTTGTCTTAAATATGCAGCTTTCACGTTTAAACAAGTCAATCAGAGATAAGATGAACAAGGTAAGGGTGATTTAAATTCTCAGCTGTATACTAATAGAATGGAAGCGTTGGTTGAAGCAACTACAAATTCCAATTTCCAATTTACCTTTATCAAAACTAAATATTTTACCACCAAAAGAGAAGACATTAGCAAACAAATTCCTCCCTAATGACTTATCAACAAATGTCTGAAAGAATGCTTGCTCTCAATCATAAAACAAAAGGATCCACACGACCTCAGATAACGTACAAAAATATTGCTGGTTAACCATAGTGCCATATCTTGATGCTGTTTTCAGAGCTTTTAAATCCCCTAATAATAGAATCTCTAGGAAGGAATGGAAGTAACTCGCTTGGTAAATTCTTTGCTTCGACCTTTTCAAAAAAGGAATTTCTGTTGTAAAGACCACTACCTAGGTTAAAAATAGTTAAGAAACTTTTAATACTAATGTAGGAAATTACCAAAAAATCAGAATAAATTTACTAAGACCACATGCATTTGTAAAATAAAAACATTTGTAAATATTTCTTAGTTTTTCGTTAGCATTTGTATCTTCAGAATTAATTCTATTGGTTAAAAACACTCTTTCATGAAAAATTAAATGGAAAATAAGGTATTTTCAAAACCAATTTTTTTTAATTAAAAATTTTCAATGTTTCGATAGTTTAACACACCACATGGATCTATTCCAATATCACAAAGTTCTTACAACACAACAACAGAATATTATTGTTTAATATTCAAACAAAAACCATTAAAAGATCCGATGGATAGAAGAAAGGTTAAAAATTTGATGATTTTTATTTGCGCAAAAAAAATTCGCGGTATGTTTCGAGCCAATTGTGCGATAATTAGTGGTATTCAATTATTCAAACGGTACTGATTTATAATTTTGGAATAGTTTTGAAATGTTATTTCTGTTCAATTAAAGAAATCAGTCAATCAACCAAACCAAAATCTTCTTTCTTCGGGTAGTTCTCCTTCTGGTAGTTATTTTTCTCAATTTCTTTTTCCTTTTCTTATGCCAAATGGATAAATATGTCTTTCTAATGTGTTCTGCAATTCTCTTAAAAGTCTCCTGGCTACCAAAAAGCTTCTCTCTTATGTATATCTCTTCTGCCCATGGAACGTCTTTAGGTCTCTGTCCAATAAGTACTCTTCCAATTTATGTGTGCATTTGTGTGTGTTATCATACTGTTGGTCTTGCAATGACACTGTTTTTGTTGACCAATCCTGGACTTTGTGTACACAGGCTGGTTCAGGTGCTTGTGATTTGTCTGCAACCAGAATACAGTCATTTTCTCCGTTCTGACCTTTTATAGCAAGTGCATTTTATGATCCTGGTAAGTACGGTCTATTGATTATGTCTGTTGTACACTGGGTGCTTATGCATGCACGCTCTGTGTTGCAAGGCCATAATGATACTTGTTTCTTGAAAAGACTATAGACGCTTCTTGCTCTTTTCCTCTCGATCCCTCTTTTGCTGTATAAGCCACTACGTCTTTTTTCAACTGACTTTAATGTTTACTGCCATTAAGACAATCACACTGGACTCAACCCTGCCTGCCACAAAATTTAAGCTGTGCACACTCGAGGCAGGTTGTGTAAGTTTATTGCTGGAGAATTATGGTTCGAGAACAATATAAACTGAATCAATGCTTACTTTTCCCAAGTACGGTACCAGACAATGATCCAAACCATCCTGGACGCAGTAGTTTCACTTTGTTCATTTTGCTGCGACCTGCTTTAGTTAAAAAGTACCAGTGGTACCCTAAACGTAACTTTATGATCAATATTCTGTCTGCTTACTTTTTACTTCCATCAAATAACTGCATCACATCATTCTGAAATCACTAAAGATAATTAGTGAAGGTTTATAGATAATTACATTATGAAAAAGGTCCATTTATCTGGTCACGATGGGTTGTTTTATCACGTTTCTCACAAACATTTTTTTTCTTTAGACTAATCGAGCATTACAGGCACTTTGCACCAAATAGCATACCTCACATAGCATACCTTTTCTTTTTTTTAATGTTCAAAAGCCTGAGTGTATTCTAATTCCTAACCAATATTTTTAATATATCCACACTTAAAATTGTCAAAATTTGAAAACTTTTTCACGTTTTTTAATCAGCTCATTGTTACTTACAAGACTAACAGGGTTTAATGAGTTTAACTGAATGAAACTCGACTTTCGTTTTCAGAGCTCAGTTTTCAAATAAAATTTCATTTTCTGGTAAGAACTTTGTATCTGAATTCTCGTTACTAATTTGTATTCTATGAAGTACAAGAAGCCAACAATACCAACAACAAAATTGATTAAATAAAATATTCCATGAGGAATAAATAAATACCTTAGTTCATGAAAAAAAAAATACTAAAATGTAAAAAATAGAAATTTGAGTACAATAGATTATAATTGCAAATGCTTAACACTGAGACTACTTTTTCAATTATAATTCTTTTGCGTCAAAAATTAAATGAATTCTGTCAACTGGTATCCTACAAATTAAAATTTATGCTACTCATTAAGTTATTCAAAATTCTATACTAGTTAGTCTCCTAGCACTTTCTTAGTTTCTTAGGTACTTGCGCCGGCTGCTCGGTAAAATTCCACGATACAAATAAATTCCACGATACAAATAAAAAGGATCCGTCATTGGTGCTCAAGACATAGAGGTGATTAAAAAATTTACCCTCTTTTTGTAAACAAACCTAAAATCCCTTGATACAGCAATTAAGTAGATTTGCTTTGGTCTTCGGGCTTGCCAACATAGTGTTAATATCTTTAAGATTACTGTTCATATTCCCGTGCAGAGCAACCTAATTTTACTTTTCAGATCAGTACCGCGTGCTATTAACGTTGTCAAGGCATTATTATCGAGGAGAAAAAAATAGTGATGGTGTTCATTGATGTAGCTGCACGCAATTGGAAAATGTACAAAAATTCAGAGGGTTAAACATTTTTGCTATTATATTAGCATCACCCACCATAATTTCCAACATAAAAACTGGGTTATTTTTATCTCAATTGTATACTCTTTTATTTACGAAGCCCATTCAAATGAATTATATTATGGAGGAAATCACAAGTAAAGAGAAATGGAATATGTTAGAGAAGATGAAATAAATCTGTTCAAAGCTATCAGTTGACTACTAGGCAAAACACAATTAATTGTGATTAGAAAAAAACAGAGCAAAATCAATTATAAACAATGGCCAATCAGAGAGGCGGGGGACAGTATTAGTCAAATAAAAATAGTAATAAAAGTAGGTGGGTAAAAGAAAAATTACTACTAAACGGATTTTATGATAAGGTCCAGGAAACAAGTGGCCAGACATTCTTTTATATACGCATCAGTACCAATTAGAACTGATGAGTCGAGTCTGGCACGTTCATCATTCTGAAAAATAGCTCTGTCGAATAAAACGTGACATTAGATTTGCCGAGCCTTCAACTGTATCCACTTGGCACACAAAACCTTTGCAAACAATAAAATCATTAAAAGAAGAAGGTGATCCTTGGCAATGGGGCCATGTAGGGCTAATTAACACAAGAACTCTATTACAGTTAATTATTTGGTGTTGCCTTTAAAAATGTCAGTCATATTGTACAATATGAGAAGCACTGGTGATCATAGAGATATAAACCTCATCCACGATTTTCAGTGCATTTCATATCTCAGATATAAAATGAACTGAAAATTATTAGGAAGTGCATTATTTAAGCCAAGCTTTACAGCTTTATCACTGAAATATAAGATGTAGACCAATTAAGTGAGAATGCGACTTTAACAAGAGAATGCGAACCCAAAGTAAACAATAAATATGATTTTTCTTTCTACTGCGAGAACACAGAATTTAATAGGAAAACACCTCTTATTGTATGTTAAAAACAATGCAACGAGACAAGAAAACAACAAAGTATTAATCCATTTAGCTAAAGTATTGTCACTTAAATGTCTTTCAATATATATGATTGACACAGCATAGGTGGTTGGCACACCTGAATGACGTACCATGCCACTATTTTTATTATTATTTTTATTATTATTATTATTAATATTATTATTAATATTATTATTGTTATTATCATTATTATTGTATAATAAAAATAACAACAACAAGAATGATAATAATAAAGAAAAGAAGATATAATACCTTTATTTACAAGAACTAAAGAAAATTGTATTAAATAGCACTGCACACCTACTACAGCGGGGTGTATCTATGTGAACAAGCATATTACTTACATCTCACTATTACAAGTTATTAACACCGTCACAATTTACTTAAGGGTAGACAATGAAACCGACAACACAATAATTCGTCCTGGGTATGACGTTAAAATGGATCCAGTTCCGACGTGGGCAAATGAAGTTAACCTTTGCCATATGTACCTCCAGGTCACCCTTGGGCAAGGTGTAGTACCTGTTAGAGATGGGTAGGTGGAGCTTATTAGCCTTAGTCAACAGTCCACCTAGAAGGAAAACTCTGAATAAAAACCAAATCCCGAGGTTTGAAATACCAAGTTGACGTCCGGCGGGTTTATCCTATGTGTTATGGCCAGGCGGAGGTCTTCAGCTCTGATCAGCAATCTCCTGGAGATGGTGTCTTTAAAAAATACTCAATAACACTAATCATCCTAGGAGTGAAAATGTCTGAGCAATGTGTTTCAAATAACGACATAAATGGTACTGGAACAGCATATGAAGGCGTTACATCCGGCAGTTCCCCACGGCTGTGCAGCGTAGGCCCGATCGTCATCATACTACTGCTCCAACAAATTGGTCAAAAAAAGTGAACAGGGTAGTAATGGAATATTTCTATCGAAGCTAACCTTTTGATGAGTGGTAGACTTGTTAGAGGCTACAGACATCGGATGTCCAGGAAAGAGCGTAGTGTCTTAGAAATTGAAGTGACTGAACAACGATTATGTAATCAGCGAGGGCAATAAGGAAGAGTGGTTGACTTTCTGAACTTGAGCTCGAAAATATCCAAAGGAAAATTAAGGAAGTAGAGGTGGTCAACAGTGTGGAAGCTATTGTGGATCCTACAATAAATGAAGTAAATATTGATCACCGTACACCACAGAACGATATGACAAACAACAGTAATATTGAAACTCGTAATATTATAGACGAAAACCATTGTGAGTAGTTTGTACCTGAGCAAGAAGCACAAATCACAATTGGTTAGTTGCGAGGAATAATGGCTGAAGGTAGAAATACTGATGATATCCCATTCAAAAAAGTTGATGAGTTCTCTTGATAATTTAACAGTTAAAGCCAATGCAGTGGTAAAATATTTCCATACAAACAATATTACACAAACTAATAATCTTATTAGAGGTGTGAGCATTTGGGTTGCAGACCAAACGGGACTGAAGAAATCTGCTAAGGATAAAATACGAGAACCATGGTGGAAAAGGCAAATAGAAAATGTTATGAAAAGACTGAGAACGGAAGTAAATGTTCTAGAAAGAGAACGTAAAGGGCAGTTAAGTTCAAAAGGCAAGGAAAGACTTAAGCTCTTTGTAACAAGTAAAAAGTTAAAAAGAAAGGATTAATAACGGTGATTGAAGAGTTAAAGGAAAAAAAATTGGGCTACAAGTGCCAAAATCCAAGGTTATGAACAAAAAATAAATCGATACAGGACCAACAGATTGTACTCTGTTGATCAAAAAAGGTCTATAATAAACTGAATGGAAAAGAAAGAAGAGGAGGTGAAACTTCTGATCCAGAAGGAAGTAAGACGCTCTGGAGCAGCACATGGCATCTTCATAAGAATGACAACAAACAGGCTGAGTGGGTTAATAATATGGAGGAGGAATTCAATACCAGGCATGAACAAGACAAGATGATGATCAACAAAGATAAAGTAAAAAATCAATGCAAAGCAATGCCAAACTGGAAAGCACCAGGAAAGGTTGAAGTGCAGGGCTACTTGATTAAAAAAAGTAAGCTGCATGAAACAAAAACCAACCAAATGTCTGATATTTTGGAAGGGGTGACGGTAATACCAAACTGGATAACATATGGAAGAACTGTTTTGTGCCAAAACGACTTAATTATCTTTTCTTAACGTAGAATTTGTTGACGAGAATGATAGGTGCAGTCATTTACATGTACTTAAATAAAAAAAGTGTTTCCTGAAGAAGATAAAGGGTGTAAAAAGGGAAGTCGTGGTACAATGATCAGTTGTTGATTGATAAAACTGTCTTAAAGGATTGCAAAAAGCGGCATACGAATCTTGCTATGGCATGGATCGATTACAAAAAGGTTTATGACTTTATTCCTTGTAGCCAGATAAACAAATGTCTGGAAATGTTTGGCATGAATAAAAATGTTCCACAGTTTCTAGAAAGAAGCATGAAACAGTGAAATTTCAAACTCACTTCTAATTGAGGGGAACTATGTGATGTAGAAGTAAATAAAGTAATCTTTCAAAGAGACAATCTTTTTCCC
>RDPX01000067.1:717937-734478 GCA_003991215.1 Morbakka virulenta
GGGGGGGGGAGAGAGAAAGAGAGAGATTCAGACAGACAGCGAGGGAATATGTATCAGAGTGTTTGTTGTGTTTGTGTTTCAAATTGTGTACGTCTTTCACATACCAGTTACCTGGTTACGTTATCAGGGACTTAGGTAATTATAATTGACTAAGAAATTTGAGACATGTTTAAATTAACATATAGGCAAGACTATAAATACAATATAGCAGAATTCATAAAGAAGAAAAAATTAAGAAAATAAAACTAAATGAGCTATATTAATAAGAAGCAGGAAAGCTCGTTAAAATATCGACGAAGATGATAAGCACCGAGTGACAAAGAGGGAGCCATTGAAAACACTGGGATGTAAGACTCTTCAGGAGTGGCGAGTTCCAAGTCTACGCAGGCCACAAAAATACTAATTAAGTCGTTAAGCGCGAACCAATAATATCATTAAAGACGAAGACATTTTTTAAAACCACAACGGCTCACCTAGAATAAAAGTAGGCTTTTACCAAATGATGTAAACCGTGGATTAAAATAGAAACAAATGGCTTATAAGGATAAATTGGTACCAACGGAAATCATGCGAGGTTTTCCCGTGAAAGACAAGCCGAAAATTATGCTATCAGGGAAGCCCTTAAAACCGTGCCATCACAATTAACTTAAACTAATTCCGGTGGGTGAATACAAAGATTGTTCTTTTACACACGCAAGCTCAGGACATGCTTACTTTTGTAATTCCAGTTACTTTAATAGGGAGGGGTCAAGCCTACTATCTGCTTCCATTAGCAGCATGCAGATTAGATAAGATAAAACTGAAAATCCATTTTATATAATGGTTGAAAATCGCTATACAGTCTACAACGTCCTAAGTAATGGAAAGAGAAGTCAATTTGAGACGAAATGTTTTAAAGTAATTTTTAAAGAGAAGAATCCAAGCAAAAAATCCTAAAGTAATCTTAGACTAGGCACAAGGAAAGAGCTTTAGCATGTCGCATTGTTTGTAAGGTGTCAATGATGATATTCGTATATCGTGTATCCATGAATACAGTCCATTGGCCGGAAACGGCATTCAGTTATGAGACTAAATAATATAAGAAATTGGGCTCTCGTAAACCCACCAAATTAAATTATCGTATCTGCTCGTGCAGATTGGTATAGTTTACACCCTAAAGCAATTTTGTCTGTTAAGACAATTGTGGTTGTTAGACCATGACTTAATATATCTATTACTTAATTACTTAATTGATTACCATAAGGTAATCAGGATTCAATTATTGAGCCAGTAATATGTTACACTTAGTCCAAAATAAATAACTTTTGAAAATTAACTGGGTTAACACATAATTTATGTAATAACAAAATATATAAAAAAAACTTTATACCAATATTAGTTTCACCATCTACACCCTGTTTTTGTGGTTCGGTGAAATCAAATTTTTTCCTAGCCCTGGTGACCTTCAGGAGGAGTGATCTCCATTATTTTAAATGTATTCATGATAGATAATTTTTTATGTATATAACTATTCCGTAGTGGTGTTTTCGTTTTGTTTTCGTTTTCGTTTCTGAAATATATTTATCATCACTCTTTAGTCCTTATGGGCTGCTTATTCCAAAACTTAATGTTGATTGTAATCCTTCGTTTTCCTTTTATATTTTAGCTAAACATCCCTTTTTGATTTCTTTCTGGTTCCATTAACTTTTTAATGTATTTCTTAAGATTTTCACAATTTCAATTTTCAATTTTTGTTTCAAGAGTATTTTTAATGGTTTTATATTAGGGGAATCATATTGATAGCAACATTATGTATTTTTGGGTTTATTCATTGCGTATAAACAATTGACTAATAAAGAAAGAAAGAAAGAAAGAAAGAAAAAAGAAAGAAAGAAAGGAAAGAATGTGATTTACGGTTGTACTTAACTTTGGCTCACAGAAATTGATACAACATTATATAGATAATTAAAAAATCTCCCCATTTTCTGCGAAAAATTGAAAATACGATCTCTACCCGAATATTTAATTCATTAGATAAGCTCTACATTTGAAAAAAATACCTTTTGAATTTATATAGTGCAAGCCTATACATTCAAAAGGATGAACAATGAAGAAGGGGCTAAAAATAGGACAAGCTGATATTAGCTTATCACTTAAATTTAATCATCAGGCGTCATATGATATGTTTTCCAACAATGAAAGCTGGATTGTTTTAGATTAAAAAGTCTAATGAGATCGTTTAATCCTCAAATGTTAGGAAGATAGAAAAAGGCTTTAATGAAAAGTGAAAACAAGAGAAGAAAAATTCAACAAGAAAAATTTATGAAAATTCTGAAATTTATGAACTCAGAGGAAGCCATAGCTGTAAGGGCTTTATCATGTCTTGAGTCGTAAGCTTTTTCTGAGCTAAGTTTCAAGAGATACTTCTCCCATCGCCAGGCTACTGAAAAGACATTTATACACCTTTATCAGCCGTACCTAGTCTTTTCAGTAGCCTGACGATGGGAGAAGTATCTCACGAAACGTAGCTCAGAAAAAGCTTACGACTCAAGACATGACAAAGCTCTCACATTTAAGAAAAATTCACCAAGTTAGTAACTTTTAAAAACAATCAACTTTTGTGGAATTAAAATTCAAATAATAATAGTAAGATAACAGATCAGTATTAATTTTGTACCACAGTCTAAGCTGGTTTTAGTCAAAATTGATTTTATTTCCGTTCAGAAACCATCCAGAAACAACATCTGGGACAAGGAGCGACCAGACAGAAATTATATTTTAATCATTAAGGTGAACAATTGTCTTGTGGCTTCTTGTGACATTGTAAGCTTCAGACATTACGGAGAGGGGTGTGAAGCATTGCGGTTTAAGGTAAGTCTCGTAAACAGCTGACAACGATCGAATTTACAGAGTTAATGCACAGTCATTCACCAGACACAAGACAAGTTAATTTTTCAGTAAACGAAGGGTGTACCCATGAAAAGAAAGACCCATTGTATAAGGTGATGAGAAAAGGATAGTGTTTTAGGTGCAAACAACGCGTCTACTCAGTTGATGTAGTAGTGGAAACGTTAGACATGAAACATAGAAGGTGGGGTTAACCTCAGCTGACATATTCGTCATCGTCTTGAAAGATAAGATTATCGTGACTTAATAGTCTCAGTACGGTCACTAAGAACAACCTTAGAAATAAATCAAACTTACAATAAACAAATAAAACATTAAAAACAGTCAGTACCATGTCAAAAACAACATTTTGACTAAACGGGTCAAAAGATCCGACTAATAAACAGTATAACTATTTAACAAATCCATTCAAAGCAATTCAAAACCTTGGCAAAACTCAAAATTAACTATATATATTGCAACATATACCCTCTTGTTGTTCCTAAGTAAACAGAAAAAAATTACCCTCGGCGATCACAGATAAACTAAATCCTGTCTCCTTAGTTGTCCTAACAATTATTCGCTGTTCACAGGCCTAAATTATATAAACTTAATTTTGCTCTTCCCTAAAGCAGAGAATCTCGTTTCATATATATATTACATAATGTAATAATGTATACAAGGAGCTATCTATTTATCATACATATATTATATCTATTTATTAGTATATATTATTATATATTATCTATTTATAATATGTATATTTTTATTATTATTATTTTTTTATTTTTTTTTAGTTTTAACGTCATTTCCCCCCAGCAATTGGGGCTCAGACGGTGCCCTTCAGAGGGACTTTGATTTGGCAGTGAGGAATTTCTTGGCCGGATGCCCTTCCTGGCGCCAACCAATGGCATTTTTTTTCTTTGCAAAGTTCCAAATTCTCCTCGACAGCTCGGGGAATCGAAATCGGTACTCTTGGTTACGGTGCAGTTGTACTAACCATTAAGCCACGGCTCCTATAATATGTATATTTTAATATACATTGTCAATACTTCAATTTATTGTATTTTTCACTTTTAATTTACTGTGCTTGTCTTTTTAGGAGAGTATCCCCATTATTCGAAAATATGAACATTCACAATGGTAAAATTTCAAGAAACCAATTGCGTTATGATTAATCATCTAGCTTATTGGAATCAATTAATTATCAACGCAATAATTTTGTAAATAATAAACAACCAAATTTAGAAACCCCTGGGCCAAGAAAAGAAACAGCACATGGTACTAGAGATGCTGTGCATTTTTACTGAAATAAATGATGATAAATTATAGAAATGTCTATTGCCATTTCAGGTATCACTGTTAGATTTTGTATGCATCAATGCATCAAAACTCATATTAATATCGTTCTCTAAGAAAGAGGAAATGGATTGAGAATTGAAATTTCTATAATCTGATTTCTGATCATAGCGTTAAAATTGACAACCCAGTCCAACCTATTAATATTCTAAATTTTCAGGAAATATGGGCAAACCTGTAGAACAGATGGTGTTTTTAATTTCTTGGACATGTGTAACTATTTCACGGAATTATCACCAAGTATGAGAAAAAGGGGCTTTTTAATTAAGCGTACCACAATCCTAATGGGTCAAAGGTTATAGCTTATAGCTGAGGGTTCCGGTGTAATAGTATTGGTAACAGTGATAGATGTAACAAAATGGAAATGTGGCAGTGGCAATTAATGTAGCAGTGGCAAAAGAAGGGGCAGTAAAATTTGCAATACCTGATATCGGAAGTAATAGTAGTAGGAGTAGTAGCAGTAACAGTAGTAGTGGTAGTAATAGTTGTAGTAGTAGTAGTAGTAGTAGTAGTAGTAGTAGTAGTAGTAGTGGTAGTAATAGTGGTAGTAGTAGTAGTAGTAATAGTGGTAGTGGTAGTAATAGTTGTAGTAATTGTAGTAGTAGTAACAATAGTAGTAGTACTAGTAGTAGTAGCAGCAGCACCAGCAGTAGTAGCAGTAGTAGTAGTAGCAGCAGCAGTAGTAGTAGTAGTGGTAGCAGCAGCAGTAGTAGTAGTAGTAGCAGCAGCACCAGCAGTAGTAGCAGTAGTAGTAGTAGTAGCAGCAGTAGTAGTAGTAGTGGTAGCAGTAGTAGTAGTAGTAGTAGTAGTAGTAGTAGTAGTAGTAGTAGTAGTAGTAGTAGTAGTAGTAGTAGTAGTGTGTTGTTTAATATCTACCATAAAACAACTTTTTAACCATAAACTAATTAATTCAAAACAGACCATTTAAGAAATCCTTTAAAATTTAGCCATCTTCAAATAGTCAATTTGAACTTCTCAACAAACTTGGAATTACTTTGGTTTAAGATGAAATATAGTGGGCCCAAATAGACTCAGCAAATATAGAAAATTATTGTAATTTAATAGCTAAGACTAAGTATAACTTTTAAATTGATTGAACTTTCTATTCCTAATTTGTATTTATCCTCCAATGTCTTTGGGTTTTTTTTAAAAAATTCACATATACAATAATCATAGTGAAAGAGAGAAATCTTCAAAAAATATATAAGAAAATTAAAAAAATCCTTGACCTGGTAAAATTTGGCCAGATTTTCAATAAAAAAAGGTAAATCCCGTCAGCAAAACCAGCATTTTTAATTAATGTACTAATTATATCTGTTTGGACGATGAAGTAATAAGAGGTAAGAAAAGGTACAATACCAAGAATATATAGTGAAATACCGACATTAGTGGTGGTATTAGCAGTAATAGTATTACTTTTCCGTGCAGCAGTCACAAAGCGTAACGATAAAGATTATCAGAAGTAAATATTGTGTCACAGAAAGGGGACTAGTCTTTATGGCATGTGTTATAAATTATAGAGCTATTAATCAATCAACCAGGGTCTTGCCAGGATCCTGACATAGATGGTGGTCATTATGTCCCCCTTTTTCGACTGTTTTAAGCATCCGGCGGAGCTTGGATTTTTTTAAACCCTTCTACTCCTTTAAGCCAACTGAAAAACGTTATTCTTTATCGACCTCGCGTATAGTTTTCCTCCATGTGAACCGTGAATACCATATCCATATCCTCTACCTTTTTCCTTTCTCCATACATGGTTAACAAAATGAATTTATTTAGCGATGAGTATGTGGGTGCATTTGCCGTATGTTCCTGCCTGGCGTATCACTTCCTTGATAGACGTTTCTTTTCACTCATAAAATCATCATCATTCAGGAGTATCACAACATCTTTAAAATAATTAACATATACTCTACTATATTTATTTTGAAACGAATTCAATGCCACTGCCACTGTAATGTCTTTCTGAATATTTCCAAAGATAAAAAAAAATCGTCCAAATATGTCAACATTAAACATAACGGTCAAATTCCTCGATTGAACAAATATGAAAGAATGACGTTTCCTGTTGAGAACACATGTTTAAAGCAAAAGAAAACAAGCTGGAGTTGTGATTTATTTTGTTTTGGGTTAAGATCAGCATTCATTTCACAAATCTCAAGCTTTCATTTAATCAGACAAAAACAGAGAAGGCTTGTAATGTTGGGGCCTCATACAGCGAAAAATATCGGAATGAGATTTAAGCAAAAAATGAACCCAAAAAAGTCGTATTTTCATCCAAACACAAGTTCAAAATATGAATAAAACTCGCGCTAAATCATAATATCATGCCGACTTCAATCAAGTATTATCAGAGCAATTTTGTCAAAATAATGTAGCAATTTTTTCTATTTTCTTTTATAAGCAGATCACCTTTTAAAAGAAATGTCTTCGTTAATCGTGGAATATAGGGATTTTCGAATCGTCAAATTTTATATATCGCTCTCTCCCATCTGCTAGATGTTGGTTAGATGGCTTCTGCTTAAATTATGGATGGCATATTAAAGCGTAAATAATGAGTAAATGTTTTTACAAACAACAGGAAAAGCAAATATCTTTTAAGATGTCATATAGAGAAGATCAGAATTGCCATAAAGAAATGATCTCAAATTGTCATCCTGATACATTTTAACTCAACGTGTACATACAATGAGAAAATGAGAGAAGTAACAGATAAGACGGTGTAAAAGGGGAAATAACAGGGTAGAAGGTGCTTGATCATTAAGAAAAAGGTGCTCAACCATGCTTATACTCTATTTAAGGCATAAATCACCTTTGCAAAGTGTGGATGGGAAAAGATCAACTTATTTCTACATCTATAACATATACAGGTCATCTCTGATGATCTTAAAAAAAGAGAGAACACAAGACTTAATTAATCCTTTCTGAGTCAATATATAACGTGTACATTTTACCATAAGCAAAATCAACAGTACTCATTATACGCTTGAAGTTTATTAAGCTGTTTTTAGCGAAATTGTACACAAGAAACGATTCAACTGCTAATCTCTTCAAGATAGTATGAATGGATTCAGTTTTCATAACACAGTTCAAAAAAGAAAAAGGTCAAATCACCGGCTTGTTCTAAGGCGAAAGATCTGCTAATATACAAATGCTGCTTTTTTTCTCCTTAAATACCCAAGATCATATCAATAAAATGCTTTAGACAAAATGGTTGACTTTATTAGAGCCTTTGTAGATGTTTTTAGGTGTCTTTGTTCAGTTGTGAATAACACGAAAAACATTGATGTCACTTGAAAAGCAATTCTAATGAATATCTTGTCGTTTCGTGAGTTCTATTCTTCCGTTTGAATGCAACTCACTCGAAGTAGTTTATTCTATTACCACATATTGGAAGCACACTACACAAGACGGTCAAAGCGCTAGAATGTTCTTAAATCAAATAGTCTATTTCATTGCAACATTCAACAGCGATGCTGTGTCTTGGTTTATGAATTATTGGTTCTGACTTTGGTATATATTTAGTGTAAGGCTGTGCTTAGAAATCGACAAGGATTTTTCTTAATTATAAGAAAATGACACTAAGACTATATCTTCCCAATAAGAACAAGCTAAGACGGATTATTTCTCCTAATAGAAGCAATTTGCATTTGAGTCAGAATATTTAACAGAATGACAAAAAAATCAAAATCAGTTGGTAATTGATGTAGGGTATCTCCCTACCTATACATGAGAAATACCTATGAAAACCAAACCTGAGAATGCTCGCTCAGAAAATGACCCAGTGTGATGGAAGTAAATAAAGATTGCACTTAAAGTTAAGAGATCCTTTTTCTATCCAGATCTGATCACAAATCTTATAAAGATACAGTTGAATACCGATCTAATGAGCTCGATGTTACGGTCTTATTGGAAGCAAAAGTTAATAAAAAAAGGTGATCTTACTTGGGTAATGGCCAGATCCACACACATCAAATGTAGTAAAACCAGTGTCGCGACAGCAAGCTTCATGTTTAATACCTACAAAATAAAGCCCAAAAATACTTATGCTGCTGAAGAAATAATGATGGGCAGCTCAAGGTATCAGTATCGTCTCTCTTGAGTCATGCTTCATGAATCACTTTCGAGATTATATTTTGAAGTGTAAGGTACGCCTATAATGATGTTCGGTTTGCGCTAACAATGAAACAGAAGCGCTAAACCCCTAATAGAAAGACTATTCTTCCGAAAAAGAACAGAACCGAACCTTGTGCCGATTCTGTTTAACATCATATGGTATGAACGCTTAATTATCATAGATAGTTTTAATTGGAACAATACCTCCTTAACAGTTCTACATTTTCACAAATCTTTCTACATTTCAAATAAGCTATACACCAAGGAAAAAATATTGGACAAAAAAAATATTAAAAATACATGTCTTCGGTATGAATTTGCCTTTGAAAGTAGCTATACCTATATAGTTGTACACTTGACTGACAATACAAAATCACTGAGCATGACCAAATTCATTACGAGAAGGACCACAAGACATGAATCGACTTGACTGCAGGTAAAGAAGAGTATCAAACGGCAAAGGGGGCTACTCAAGACCAAGCAACTTATAACAGATTAAAAGTTAATACTATATACATATAATATATTAATATATAAAAATATATATATTTATATTATATGGTGAACGACAAAAAGGTCAACAAAACTTTAGTTTAGAACTGTCAGTTTAGTGTTTTCACAATCATCAACTGAACAAAAAAAGTTTAGCTGACGATTGTGAAAACATGAAACTGACAGTTCTATAACTAGGTTTTGTTGATTGTTTTGTTGTTCACCACATGATAACTCTAATATTCTTATTATTGAGCACTGTCGATAGCTAATAATTACTTCAATACTGGTATATTAATATTATATCATATTATAATATGTATATGAAATAGATAAATCAATCAATCAAGCAAGCAATCTTTCCTTTAATCTGTCTTTCAAATACCAGATAAAAACAGTTCTCAAACAAAATAGCTTTTTCTATTGTAATAACAGTTTGAACTATGACTAAGAAATGTTGGGACTGCTGGACTTTTGAGGGATTTTTTTAACAATTATTAAAACAGAATACACAGTTTCAGTTGATACACTTTCTACTACTGCTATTTTTATTGTGCTTATATGCTTTTTCAATTGTTATTGTTAAAAAATTAACAATAAAAATTGAAATTTTTTAAAAATTGTGCACCATTTTATAATAAAATCTTTAGATATTCACATCATTGTATATATATTTTTCTTATTTTTAATTTTAACGTCGTTTTTTCCCCAGC
The DNA here is from genome assembly GCA_003991215.1 of Morbakka virulenta. Lineage (NCBI taxonomy): Eukaryota > Metazoa > Cnidaria > Cubozoa > Carybdeida > Carukiidae > Morbakka > Morbakka virulenta. Next base: position 727,483 of record RDPX01000067.1, read on the forward strand.
AATTGGGACACAGACGTTGCCCTTCGGATGGACTTTGATTTGGCAATGAGGAATTTATTGGCTGGACGCCCTTCCTGACGCCAATCAATGACTTTCTTCTTTACAAGTTCCAAATTCTTCTCCCCAGCTCGAGGAATTGTACCCGAAACCTTTTGGTTACTATGCAACTACTAACCATTAAGCCACGGCTCCTCAAGTACGCATCTATCAACTGATGCATGGCTATACAGAGGGAGGATCACCATTCTCATCAATATAGTTGTCACGAATAAACCTAATACTACTGTATTTTCCAAAATTATTAATATAAACTATTCAGTAAACTTTCCTTACAAGGCCATTATATTTTTGCGCCAAGATTATTATCTCAGAATTAAAATTTGGTTTTTCAAAAACTATGACAATTTCAACCTCTTTTTCCTTAGCCACTGAAATATTCAGATCAAGTGCATTGGTGCATAGATCATAAATTATTTTTCATCCCGTTGAAGACACCTGCATTTCAAATCCGATGTTAACACAGAAAAGGCATGGTTGTTTTTCGTTTTATTATAGGCGGGTAGGTTGCTTTCTATATGATATATGGCTTACGTGGGAGGGATGAACTAACTCTGAAAGCATTTCATGTAAATCTGCTAATTATCATTTTCTTTAAAGTTAAGGTGTTCGTAATGCTCCAATCTGTTTTTCGGAAATATCCTAAATAAGTTAGATCTGGCTTGGCCAGCTTGTCTGTGCTCCGCATACAGCTGTTCTTCTCCCATATGTTACTTGAACTTTTTAACTAAGTAAACTCATTCTTTTCGTTTTACATTTTTTGTATAGTCACATAGAATAATTGGTTCTGTGACTCATACTAAAAACAAGTAAATAATATTCTATTATACTCCATGGTACTTTATTATTATAAACTTCATTATACCATGCAACCCCACACTATTCTATACTGTACTACACTATACTGTTCTACACTATACTACTAAACTATTCTATACTATAATATCCTATAATTTTATACTTTAATACACCAAACTGTTCTATACTATACTACACTGCACTATACGTTACTCTACTTTACTCTGCTCTACTCTACTATACTACACTATACTATACTATAGTATACTATACTATATTATACTATATCAGACCAGACCATATGCACTGTGTCCGTTTTTTTTAATTGGGAAAAAATCAAAATATAAATTTTGCAGCATTTGACGTCTGTGATCATGTCGTTAGATACACAGATCTTGTCTGATAGCAACGTAGTTCTACGTAACTAAGATTGGCCAAAATTCAGGAATAAGCTATGTTTGTAACCCTGCCAAAACACTAAAATTCAAGGTTAAAAAAAGAGGCTACTGCATACCAAATCAACCTGTGATAGCACCGGTCTATGAAGAAGCGATAATTTAAATAATAAAGCTTAATCTGTATGGCTGTAATATCTGAATGCATTTGCATGAGAACTTAAGCTAGTTGCTAATCACCGTGCAATCATTCAATGACTCTTTTGTTTTATAAATCACAGTAAGTAGTAGTCTCCAGATCCGGAAGTGAGAAAATAGTGATTAGCAAAATGCGAGAAAGTACCATTACAAAGTTAATTAGTCTCAAATCTCCAAGGTATGTCAAATGCCAATGTTGATCTGCAATGACAAAGGTGATTCCCAGCTGATAAAAGTTCAACCCTGAATGGAGTTACAAGTGTGAATCCAGTGATTAAATACGACCACAACGGTGGTCCCTCTCTTGAGGAGAAATGATCCAAACAAAATAAACCAAAAGCCAGTTATCCAAACCAGTAGCTCTATTATTAAATTAAATCTATAATGCATTCAAATAATGTATTTAAATGGATTTATAGAGGTCACTACAGTTCAAAATGTAGACTAATTATACCAGGGCACAGCTTAACATCTATGCCTCTAAAAATTGTAGCACGACTGTTACCTTCTGTGAATCTCTCGCTTCAAAACGATTACAACTCTTAGGTAACCATATCGTACTTCTTCAGGAAAGTTGTGAAAAGTAAGTCCACGACAAGAAAACATCGAAAATGAAAGGAATAAAAATGGGAACAGAATTTCGCCAATTAGCAGTGGAAATGCTGGGAAGAAGAATTGGTTCAGGAAAAAGGGTGGTCACACTAGTAGCAAGAGCACACGTAGAAGGAATCCAAAATACAAAGGATGAGAAAAAGAAGAAACTTGGCATGACATCTTGCTGCACAGGTAATTAAAACCCAAATAGTATGAAGGGGAAACGAGATAATTGCTGAAATGACAACAGCATTGTTTCCTTGTGAAGAAATATTGGCCAAAGGACGTCTGCACACCATTGAAAAACTATTTTGTAATAAACGAACACGAAAAGAAAACGAGAAATCAAGGCCTGTTACTAAAGGCACCCAAAATTAGATTAGAACTTGGCAAAAGGCTTTATCAGGTCTGGCGCGAAATTATACTGTAAGATTTTTTATAAAATACTAAAGGTAGAAAACTATATTCCTTTAAAACACAAGTACATAACATACAATGGATTTTAATTTTTAAATGAAAATATTTTAAATAAAGAAATGTTTTAACTAATGTAGATATAACTTTCGCTATTGTTATTGTCATTTACTTATTTATTTTTCTTTCTTGGTTCAACTAGGAAAGGAGCATATTTTTTACTGATGTAAATCACGTAAAACAATGTGTAATAATAATAATAATAATAATAATAATAATAATATTTACTTAATAAAACATAAAACAAAAATCCAGCAAAATTTCAAGCGTACATGAACGAACTAATACCCTAGGTAATGAGTAATAGTCCGGTGTTATGTAGTTCTCAAACCTTACGCACTTAAAAGAAAAAACATAATAATAATAACAATAATAATAATATTAATAATAATAATAATAATAATAATAATAATAATAATAATAATAATAATAATAATAGTGCAGATTCAATGATGATAAAGTAGAGACGATTAACCATCTAGTCTCTATGTGCTCTATCTTAACACCGGTAAAGTACAAAAGTCGACACGACAGCGTTGGTCAGTATCTTTACTGGAAAATCTGCCAACACTGTGATACTGATACCAATCTCTGTAACTGGTACGAACACCACCCTGAACCAGTAACAGAAGGAGAAAATTGTACCATTTTGTGTGATTTCCCATTTCACACTGGCNAATAATAATAATAGTGCAGATTCAATGATGATAAAGTAGAGACGATTAACCATCTAGTCTCTATGTGCTCTATCTTAACACCGGTAAAGTACAAAAGTCGACACGACAGCGTTGGTCAGTATCTTCACTGGAAAATCTGCCAACACTGTGATACTGATACCAATCTCTGTAACTGGTACGAACACCACCCTGAACCAGTAACAGAAGGAGAAAATTGTACCATTTTGTGTGATTTCCCATTTCACACTGGCCGCACTATTCAGGTAAATCGACCTGACATTGTCATCAAAGACCAGAGAAACAACACCTGTTTCCTGATTTTTTGAGTGTGCCGTCAGATAGAAATGTATCTGCCAAAGTGTTTGAGAAACTCTCCAAATACAAAGATCTGGAGATAAAGATCCAAAAAATGTGGCACTATACCACTATACCAGTTGTGATAGGTGCCACTAGGCCTGATAAAAAAGGAAACAAAACAATTGTCAGAGAAAATCCCAAGAATCCCCTCCTGCTATGAGATACAAAAGATAGTTTCAAATAGTACGGCACATCTTCTTAAAAGAGCACTGAGTATGTAAAACAGATCATTTGAAACCGAACCATTTCCTTTTTGTGTGTGAAAAATGTAATTCATGTTAGTGAAGTTCTAGCGATGATTGTTCAGTGAATCAATTTTGGATTTTTTGTTTGGTTTTGTTTTTGTTTCGTTTTGTTTGTTTTGTCTACTTTCAGTGGGTGTCACGTTGAAAATTAATAACCGATGTTCGTGATTAGTCTTGTTATTTGTGCCTGTCTCTGCAGTACGAAGAAGTACATTGTTCGCGACTTCTCCTGTTAAATGATAGAAGTATTATTCGTTCCTTTCTCTTGCAAATCTTAAATTTCATAATCCATGTAATGAAAACAATAACTTCCAAATTCACTCACCCTAGGCTACTGGTAGTAGCCCGGTGTTTGATCTTAACTTACAATTCAAATAATAATGTCCTTGGTACTGGCAATAAACTATATGCGGTTGTGGAGTTTCTACGTGGGCGAATATGGTTACCCTGTGAAATCACACACATCAGGTCATCCTTTAGCAAAGTGCAGTACCTGTTAGCTCTCCCGGAGACCATAAAGCACCAGGGGGGGTCTGTCTCATGGCAAGGAGAGTGTCTTAAGCCTTGGTTGGCAATCCTCTTACTCATGGTGGCAGGAAAAAATTACTAAGGAAGGAAAAGGTCAAACAAGCCACTCCTTTCTGTGATTAATTAAAGTACAAATACAATAACGGACCGTGGGGTTCCGAACTGCCTATAGGAAAGTATGATGTGCCTAACTCCCCCTGTGTAGAACTCACAGATAACACTTCTACTAATGGGGTATTTAAGTTGGCAACGAAGAATGATAAGAATGGAGGTATATCCAAGTCAACGAAGGAACTGAATAAAATAGTAATTAAATGCTAATTCAAAGATTGTTCCCCAAAACGGGGTTACCGTAAGTGAATGCATGCATACCTCGACTGAATTGGTTATATGCGAGCAGTGCATAAACGTGTTGAACAGACCCTTGTTATCAAGACAAATGAATAGAGTTCTGAGTTAGAAATGGAACAACTGAACAGAGGGGTAACGTTGAAGAAAAGCTGTCAGGAAAATATAGATGATGATCTTGAAATTGGAGAAAATGTGAGAACATGCAAGCAGAATGAGATGTACAACAATAAGAGCGTTAAAGCAATAGGGGGGCTCACAGGACAAGTGATGAAAACAGTGGTAACTGGAATGCATTATGTGGCGAGGGAAAAATTTAGATTAAATAGGACGGTTTGGACGACGATATAAGAGTAATTGAAATGATGTCGAACAAAGTCAAAGAAAATGAAGAGACCCTTGACCTGAGGTTTGAAGACAGGAAAAAGCTTAAAAGAGTTAAATATAAGGTTAATAAAATCCTCCCCTATCGACGAAAAGAACATTTTGGCCATTGTAATATCATCCTCAAAGCAGCAGCCAATGTCTACGACCTATGTGCGTGGTATTGAGAACAGGGAACATTTTAAAGGAAAAACCGAACCATGGTAGAAAGGACCCTTGAGTTCTCCAATTGGGAATCTACAGATGGTCATTGGTAAGCATCAAGCTTTACCAAGTAACTCTCTGGGGTGTAAATGGATCAATATAAGACCAAGAGTATTAAGAGTATTAATGTAGTAATAGAAGAACTGAAATGGAGACATACAGGTAAGGGGGCCAAAATTTGGAGATACGAGGGGAGAGTTAATCAATAGCAACAAAACCGAATGTTAGTAATAACCTGAAAATCCTTTTTGAGAGATTAGAAGGAAAAGAGAGGAATAATGATAACAAATCTGACGCTGATGCATCTAAAACTCTCTGGAAAGGAAGTTCGGAGAAAGAGCATTATAATAAGGCAGAGTGGATTAAGTCAGTTGAAAATGAAGCTCGTGAAAAGACACAACAGTAGGCTTATCTGAATTTACCAACTGGAACATTCAGAAAGCAAGTTAAAAAATAATAAACAGTCAAATTGGAAGTCACAAGGGCCAGATAAAATTCAAGGATACTGGATTAAGAACTTAACAGCTCTAATATCTTTCCTTGCAGCTATGCTCGATGTTTGCTTGACATCAGGCTATGTACCAGAGTGGTTAAATAAAGGAACAACAGTCGTCGTAATAAGGGATAACAATACGGGAAATGACGTAATTAACTATAGATCCATTACCTGCCTTGTTCCCTGCAAAACTACATCTTAAGCTGTGATATGAACTTTACAAAATAATAATAACAATAATAATAATAATAATAATAATAATAATAATAATAATGATATCAAAAAACAACTGGAAAATCTGGACAAAATAATCAAACATGAAATCAGGGAAGCCAAGAGGCATGGCAGGCAAGGTAGTGATGAAAGATTGTATTTGAGTAAGGAACACGGAGGGGGAGGTCTGAAAATTATCAAGGATGTGTATGAAGACACCATGATCCGAGTGGATTGTTACATGGCGTACCAGAGCAGGTACCGAGTACCTCCAAAGGCACAACAATGCCTTGAAGGTATTGATGACAAGTTGGGCGGAGGAGAATGGGCTCCAACCAGAAGGCCAGTGCTAGTACAAGCAGAGGTGGGGACAGGGCACAGTCATGGAGAATGAATCAGTGAAGATGGCATGCGATTTCGAATATCACATAAGAAAGAGCACAACTGGGAGAAGGCCAGACGTGATTGTGGAATGCAAAGAACAAAATCTAACCCAACTCATAGATATGTCTTGCCCAAATGACGAAAACATCAGTCAAAAAGTGCAGCAAAAACTGCAAAAATACCAGCAGCTGGCACACGAAATTCGAGAGCGAAGACCGGGATACCGGGTAGAGATTACCCCAGTGGTGGTGGGATGCATGGGTGGCGGGGCGAGCTGCCTGAAGGATCAGATTGGGAAAGTACTGAGCGGAACAAAGAATGTGAAGACATGGAGGGAGATGCTGAAAACTGTACTGACAGAAACAGAGAGAATGCTGAGGAAAGTGCTGTCTGGCATCAAACACAGGCCTGTCTAAGGCTTTGGAAAAAAAAATCAATAATAATAAAAATATCGCACACGATTGGGTGTGATGCATGTACCCAGCTTTCCCTTATAAGGCGGGGGGTCGGATGGGTTTGCTGGGGTTTCTACCCCTGAGTCCTTTGTGGGCTCGTATTGCTCCGCCACTCAATAATAATAATAATAATAATAATAATAATAATAATAATAATAATAATATTATAATAATAATAAAACAATGATA